>PVKE010029148.1:0-20451 GCA_004027555.1 Craseonycteris thonglongyai | reverse complement strand
GGAATATAAAACTGAAAGTTACAAAGACACAAAGACCTATGGACACACTCAATAGCTGGATGATTGTCTGAGGGAAGGGGAGGAGGGGGGAGGGAGAGTGGGAGGGGAGGTGGGAGGGGCACCAGCCTTATGGACACACTCAATAGTTTGGTGGTTACCTGGGGAGGGGAGAGGAGGGGGGAGGGAGAATTGAGGGGGAGGAGGTGGGAGTGGACACCGGATATATAGTGATGGAGGGGGAGCTGATTCTGGGTGGTGAGCACATAATGTGATGCATAGGTGATGTGATGTGGACTTGTATATCCGGTACCTGTCTAATTGTTACCAATCAATGTCATCCCATTAAATTTAACAATAAAATATAAAAATTTAAAAAAATTTTAAAAATGACAATGCTACTTAGTAAAAAAAAAAAAAAAAATTACAACTCAATTACAGAACAGCCATCACTGAGAATCATCTGTAATCTAGCTCAGGGGTCTCCAAACTGCAGCCTGTGAGGTCCTCTCATCCAGCCCGTGGAGACCTTTTTATCTGAATAAAATAATATTAAATAAATAATTAAAAACATCTATGTTTTGATTCTTTTTTATTTGGACCTTGAGTGTGTAGTTGACCCCCAAACTGCTGTTTGATAGTAATGCGGCTGAGAAGTTTGGAGACCCCTGATTAGCTGAACAAAAGTCCTACAACTAAGGATATACAAAAGAAGCCACGTGGAGACTGCTAAGAGGGGCTGAAACGTAGAACGAGCTGGTCTCACATCTCCCTGTGTTAGTTACAAATCAAGAGGGATATCTCGGCTGCAGAGTCCCCATGAAGGAGTGAAGGGTTCCAGTCACACACCAGGCTCCCCAGGCCAGGGTTCCCATGATAGGAAGAGAGGTACCCACAACTTTTGGCTGTGAAAGGCAGTGAAGATTGTGGCAGAGAGATCCAGAGGGTGGCTGCAGTCCCAGGCACTCCTCTTTATAGGCCCATGCACAGACTTATTGACGGACTTACTTGTCCTGAGCTCCAGGGCCGGGGCAGCAGCTCGAAAAGTGCCAGGGACATATGGGGAGGAAGGAAGTTGTCTGGCTTCAGGGTGAAGGCTAGAGAGACAGCTTTCTCTCAGACAGAAGGGCTGGCAGAAGCCATTGTTTACTGAGCCCTCCCTTCACTCACCATGGAGATGCAGGTGGACACTATATTTGATTCTCCAGCAACCTGGCTAACATAGTTCATTCCACTCTGGTGATTCTCTGAGACCCTGCTACCTCACCCCCAACTTGTGGGCATAGCCAAGCTGCTTCTAGTGGCTTTTTATACAAATGATGCTTCTTACATCATGCTGCAGATTTTCCTAAATCTCTAAGGTTCATAAACTCCAAACAAGCAAAATCTGGCCTCAGCATGTCTTATATCTCTTGCTAAGCAGCCCCAAGCCCAGTGCTGGTAGCAGATGGCTTCAGGTCCTGGCCTAGCCTCTCCCAGGCACCTCCAATCCTAGTGCTGGTGGTGGCCACTTATGGATTGCTTTGTGGCTCATTCCAAATGGTCCCCAGGTAGGGCACAGGCAACAGCTGAACTTGGTCTGCAGTGAGGTCCCTTCCACAAGGCCCTGAGATTGACACACCAGGCAGGAGGCTTCAGAGCCAGCCAGGGCACCACCCAGCTGCCTCCGCAGATGACACCCTCAAAGGGCAGACTGAGCAGGCACCAGAGCCCTGCTAAAGGGAATTCTGCTCCATAGGGTCAGTTCCTGCACAACAGCTCATCACTGTAGTCACTGCCAATCCTCACAGCCAAGTGGCCGAGGATCAATCCCTCCTACTGATGTGCAAACAGCAATCAAGAGTCAATTACAACAGGAGGGCACACACAACCTACACAAGGAGCAACCAGCTCTGGTGACCAGGGAGACTGCTCCACTGGGCCCCACATGGGCACCTACTACATAAGGCTACTCTACTAAGGTGGGGAAACATAGCAACTCTACCTAAGACATACTAGGTAGAAACAAACACAGGGAGGAAGCCAAAATGAGGAGACAGAAAAACACGTCCCAAATGAAAGAAAAGAACAAAGCTACAGAAAAAGAATTAAAAAATGGACACAAGCAATCTATAAGATGCAGAGTTTAAAACACTGGTATTAAGGATACTCAACGAGCTGTTAGAACTTCAACAAAGAGATAGAAAACAAAAAATGGAGATATAAAACATAAAAAAAGAACCAGTCCGAAATGAAGCATGCAATAACTGAAATGAATACCTTGGAGGGAATCAACACTAGATTAGATAAAGCAGAGGATCAAATCAGCAATTTAGAAGAGAAGGTAGTAGAAAATACCCAATCAGAACTGTAAAAAGAACAAAGAACCCAAAAACAAATGAGGGTAGTTTAAGGGGCCTCTGGGATAACATCAAGTATACCTACACTCACATCATAGGGGTACCAGAAAGAGAAGAGAATAAAAGGATTTAAATACCTACTTGAAGCAAAATGATGGAAAACTTCCCTAATATGATAAAGGAAATAGATATACAAACCCAGGAAATGCAGAGTCCCCAAAAAAGATGAACCAGAAGAGGCCCACACCAAGACACACCATAATAAAAATTCCAAAGCTTAGGGATAAAGAGAGAATCTTAAAAGAAGCCAAAGAAAAGCAGTTAGTTACCTACAGAAGAGCTCCAATAAGATTGTCATCTAGAGTAAGCTGGGATGGTTCAGTGGGTTGAGTGCTCACTTTGCAGCCTTGGAAACTGAGGACTGTATCCTGGCCCCAGTCCATGCAGATCCATATGCTGAACTAGGCTGTGCCCCCAGTTCAGTTCTCATCAGGGTGTGCCTCCCATGCAGAAGTCCCCTGGCTGGTTCCTGCCCTGTGCAGCCCCATACCCACCTGTGGAATGAAACTATACAGAATACTAATGACATGCAACTATGGAGACTGCTCTGGGCCTGCCCCTTTCTCTCTCTCTCTCTGTCAAAAACATTAAAAAATAAATCTTAAAAAAAAAAAAAGACTTTCAGCTGATTTCTCAACAGAAACTTTGCAGGCCAGAAGAGACAGGCACAAAATATTCAAAGTGATGAAAAGCAAGGACCTAAAACCAAGATTAACTTACCCAGCAAAGCTATCATTTAAACTTGAAAGACAGATAAAGACCTTCCCAAACAAGACAAAACTAAAGGAATTCACCATCACTAAACTATTATTACAAGAAATATTTGAGGGATAAAAAGAAGGAGGAAGAAGAAGAAAGGAGGAGAAAGAAGGAAAAAATTAAAAAAATATGAATAATAAAATGGCAATAACTACATATCTATCAATAATTACTTTCAATGTAAATGGATTAAATGCTTGCTCCAATCAAAAGATAGGATGGCTGAACAGATAAGGAAACAAGAGCCTTCCATATGCTGCCTACAAGAGACTCACTTTAGATCAAATGACACACAAAGACTGAAAATAAAGGGATAAAAAAAGATATTTCATGAAAATGGAAATAGCAACAAAAAGCTTAAGTAACTATACTCATATTAGACAAAATGTTTTTAAAGCAAAGGTTATCACAAGAAACAAAAAAGGACCCAGTAACCCCACTTCTGGATTTATCAGAAGAAACCCAAAACACTACTTTGAAGGACATATGCATCACTATGTTCAATGTAACATTATTTGCAATAGCCAAGATATGGAGGCAACTTGGGGGTGGGGTCCATCAATGGACAAATGAATAAAGAAGAGATGATATATATATACACACACACATGTGCGCACACACACACACACAATGAAACATTACTAAGCCATAAAAAGAATGAAATCTTGTCATCTGCAACAATATGGATGGACCTAGAGGGTATTATGCTGAATGGAGTAAGTCAGAGAAAGACTAATACCATATGAAGGCTGTCCAAAAACAATTAAGCCATATATGTCTATTTTTCATATTACATGGCTAGATACTTTCCAGTCTTTGTATGATTTCAATTATATGTGCAATCTAAATAAACATAGAAAACAGAAATAAATTCATGGATACAAAGAACATTTTGATGGCTTCCAGACAGAAGTGGAAGATGAGTGAAAAAAAAGGGAATGAATTAAGAAGTACAATTTGGTAGTTGCAAACTAGTCATGGGTTTATAAAGTATAGCATAAAGAATACAGTCAATAATAATGCAATTTATATGTATGCTATCAGATGGGTACCAGATTTATCAGGGTGATCACCTTGCTAAGTTATACATATAAATATCTAATCACTATGTTGTACACCTGAGCCTAATATAATATTGTATGTCATATAAAAAAGACAAGTTATTTTTGAAAAAGTAAGGTAGAGAAAAAGAAAGAAAAGTAATAGAGAAAAGGAAAAATATAGGACAGGAATGGAATGTGTTCCACAACTCTGTCTCAAAAGCAAATAATTGTCTGAATTCTCAGAAGATTTTTTTTTTTCTTGAAGTTTTAACCCTGAATATTAGCAACACATGAACAGCAACTCTTTACTACAAACTCTAAACCTCTTCCTATCTGAACTACTGCTTTGCACAAGTATATGGTACTTTCTATTGCTATTTATCCTGTTTTGTGTTTCTGTTCTCAACCCAAGTAGATTCTACCATTTGGTAAAAAATGATCCTTGTAGCATTTGACTTAGCAGGGGCAGCGTTCATGAGGTTTCATAATGTTAATTTCCAGAAAAGAGCCTGGTATCTTTTTCACTCCAAATAATTCTTCTCTCTTACCATCCAAAGAGGTCAACAAAAACAAGATTCAACCATACAAATAAACAGTGCCAAAGCCAAGTTCCTTTGTTTTCCTGACTCCAAGCCAGGAAAATAAGACTTTTTGGTGTACTTTCATAGCGAGGGACATAAAAGGTAAATGTGGAGAAAAATAAGCAAACAAACAAAAAATGCTCTCAAGAAGTATAGCTATTTACATGGATTATTACACATCAGGATAAATTATCCCTGAAATTTGAATTATCCCTCCAAAAAACTTTAAAAGTAGCCCTTGTTTGATTAGAGAATAGCTTCTCTCCTTTTACTTTTAAAGTTGAGATTTTTCAAAAGGTTTCTTTTCCCATAAAATTTTAAAGGATCTGCTATAGATTAAGGAATGCTGTAGGTTTTAAAAGTTCACATTGGAACCAGTTAGGTGTCTGAATTTACCAGCTGGAAATATCTTTATGATTTAATATCTGTCATAGTGATAGACTTTGAGAGAATAAGGCTATGTAATTGCTGATTTCTGCAGGTCTTATTTGGATTGGACATTCCAAATATGAGAATGACTTTGAAGTTTTTCTTATTTTCATATTTTCAAATCTTGTTTTTGATTAAGTTGGTTCCTCACTGAGGAAATATGTTTGGGGGTGAACATTCCTTGTGTTTCCACATGAAAGCACTATGCCATGGTCACACTTTTGCTTTTTTCCTTCTCTCCATGGGAGAAACTTCTAAACACAGATAAGATGGTTCATTTAAGTTACATTCATTCTTCTTAACAACTGAGAGAAACTACAGAATGGTGAAGCAAGCCCTGGGTTTGGTCCCATGTTCAGCCCCAAGACTACCACCTATGAGTGGGCCACTCTGGGTAAATGATGGACCAACCAATCATTTAAGATTGCTTTGAAGATAATGCATGTGAACATGTTTTGTAAATGGTAAAACATTAACAAATTAAAGATAATTAGATCCAGACCCAGGTTCATATCTAGATATAAATAAAGGCAAGTCTCTGGATTTTCATTCTGCTGCTGCCAATTAGCTAATACTTATTGAGTGCTGTTAGATTATGCAGGAACACATGGTGCCACAGACTTCTCCTTTCAAGTCTAGACTCCTGAAGGGCAGGGTCACATTAAGAACTCAACACCAATATTAGTAAAACAGTGAGAATTGCTAGTGGACTGAAGATGGAATTACATTTAGAAGGATTGCCAAGAAAAATTCTAGACTATTATGTAACTATAGGCTAATATAGGTCATAGTTGATGACATTAAGTCAAGGCTATCCCTGAACAGCGCAAAACGATTCTACCTATTATGTTCTGGTCTATTAATTTTCCATCACTGGGTGTCCACATGAGCCTCAAAACCACTGCTCTATGCTTCCAGTGTGCAACAAAGCACAAAGAATATTTTGTATTTTGTGACCATACACAAATACAAATCTGTTCACAAAGAATTCTCTTAGAACCATTGTTTAGTTTTTAAACTCCTAAATTTAACGTCACAAATCATCTTTGAATGTCCTTTAAGGACACACTGGAAATTTGCTCTTCACAGCTTACAGACAGCAGACATTTTAGCAATGGAGCATGGTGTTCCATTTTGTCTACTGGATCCATTCTTAGAACTCAAAGGTACTTAAGTAAGAATCTTTGGTGTAATGCAATTGACCTAACCTTTAATGAGTTTTCTTTCAAATACTCTTTACAAATTAAACTACAGTTAAGATACAGAGTTTGGCAGAAATAGCACCCTTTTTAGAGTATAGTGTGTGTGAGTGTGATCTTGTTATTTTACAGAATTATGTGCTTTTGATTTTGTAATACAAATTTGGGTATAGATAACCAGCTCATAAAAAGGGGGCATTACTTCTGCTTGACCCTATATTTTAACTTAAATTTAATTTGTAAACATTTATGAGTTTGAATGTCTACAAGAATTTCATGGAATAAACATACATTTTTCTGATGGTAAGCATATAGATACTTCTTTCAAATAATATAGAGGTGAGAAAAAATTTGTTGATATCAATAATATTCAGGCTAGAGGGGAGGAAAAAAGGAAAGTTCTACGAAAGAAACATGGTATTTCTATAGAATCTTTTTGTTATTAAGTAGCAACATAGGGCAGTTTCTTTAATGAACCTGCTAATGTTTGATTAGGGTATTTAGATTTCTAAAAACTGGGGCAATCCCACGGGTTTCAGCAGTTTCTGTGATAGCCTTAATTAATTCCACTTTGAGTTCATTATTCAACAACTGCTTTGGGAAAATAAAAGGTCTGCATCTTTTTACACTAATATTTGGGAGTTATTTTATAATGCAGTCCCTCTTTGCATAAGCCAGTTGTTCTAACCTTGATTAAGAGAAGATACTGCTCATTACCTCGCCAAAGGAGTAAGAAGAAATTGTTTGGTTCTACCCTTACTTTCTTCTGTGTAGGATAAGAAAGTTTGCAAGTACATAATTACCAACACCCTCATCAAGAAGACAGAGCCATTTGTTTCCTAGCTTTTGCAGCTTCATGTCTACCTAAGGTTATTTTTGCTGGGAAAATATGCCAGTGATTTTTCTGATTGACAACCTAAACATTTATATCTCCTCTATAAATTGCTTTGAAAAAGTGCATTTGGTTTGACACACAGCCCCCAATTATCCTTTGACTTCCTCCCTCAGTCATTTTGACACAGGTTCTCTTCTCTTGCTTTGGGCTATCTGCACGCACGCACACGCACGCACGCACACACACACACACACACACACACTCTCCCCTTCAGAATGGCTTCATGACAAGTGGTCTGACTCTGAACACTACCTTAGATTTCAACTGCCCTGTTGGCTTCTGTACTTACAAAGTCTGAATTTATTGTGGGCCCTCAGTTGTGCAATTTTTGACACATCATTAAGCTCCCTTTTCATTGGGAGCCTAAGGGCATATTCAGGCTCATGGCTAAGAGCTAACCTAAGTAACGGTTAAAACATGTGTCATGAGCTGCAAGGGGCTTGTTTGCCAGCAGGGCAAACAGTTCACTGCAGCTCAAGCAATACCCTACAACAGGGTGGGCAGAGATAATGAGATAACCACACACCACAAGTGAGTTGTTCATCTTTGTCTTCAAGCATCTAAGAACACAGTTATCTCAGTAGGATGGTGCACCCTGGAGAGTTATAAATATCTTTCAGAAGGTAAAGAAAACCAGTCTAAGAAAAAACACACCTGAAAAGTAAAAGCAAAAAAAGAGTTGTGAAAAAAAAATTTAAAGCAAAATTTCAGCTGTATCAGAACTTATTGAATCAGGCCAGTAAGTTCTGAGTGCCTTTTTTTGCAATATGTTTTATTTTAATTGTATGCAGATTTATTCTAATGTTATGATGCTAATCAACCAGTGTAGCTATAATAAAATAAAGGCAATATCAACACCTCATCAACTAATCACACTGCTTCTTTTCATCCTAGATACTCTATCCTCCCTACAAAACACCAAAGTACCGGTACTATAAAAATTATTTACACAAATAAACTATTATCTAAAGACTGAAAAGGCATAGCAAATTATGTGCAATATGGCCCAATTATGTGGTAATTTCTTTGTTTTAATTATCTGCATAGTTTTAATGAAGGGGTTGCTAGAAGGTGAAACCATTTTTATATTTAATGGAAAAAACAAATTTGTTTTTAAGAATAAAAACAAAGATAATTAGTTATTAAATTGGAGGCATATTAATATATACATATTCCTAACTTATTACCAGTATTATTACTTTGTTTGCACTATCAAACTTTTATCTCTGGAGCTCTGATGTTGGCTATTCAAGTTATTTTTCCCATTTCTGTGAAATGTGTTAATATCTTGCTGTTCATCAAGTGCCAAAATAAAGGTTAAAAAAGTTCTCTAGTTTATCTACAGAAGAAAAATTGGGATGGGTGATGACAACTATGATCTTTCAAGATGCAATTTACAAATGCATAATAACTTAAGAAAGTGAGGAAAAATAGATTTAGCAAGAAAACAGAGAACTATCCTAAATTCAACATAGCAAATCAGCAAATTTCTTCAGGGAAAGACATCAAATGTGAAAGGCATCAATACTTTTCTGCTGTCACCAAACTGTTATTTATGCTCATGTGCCAGCTGGATTTGTGTATGTGCGTGCATAATCTTTTTCTCACCACTGATGTCATCATTAAAGCTGTGCAAGAATTTTGATTTTTGCTTTGCACAATCTTCAGGGGAGACTTGGACATTATGGTAAAAGTTTGTGACAAGTTTGTAAAGTAAGATATGCAGACTTTAATTTGGTAAAATTTCACCACTGCAAAAGAGAGGAAGCTTCCCTATCTGTGTATTATTTTGCCTGTCCAGTCCACATTGAAGAAACCACAAAAGTAACTGAAAAGAATTTTTTTTTTTTTAGTGGAGAGAAGAAAGATATTTAGTATTTCCCACTTAATACTCCCAGAATTAGCTGTCCTTTCTGACTTTTTAACCATATTCTAGAATTCTTCGAAGCCAGTTCTTTTTTTTTTTACAACATGCAGAAAGATACTGATCACTGGACATCTGTGTTTAAAGGCTAAAATAAGTACTAATTTTTTATTACTGTAAGCTTTACTTATGAGGTTTATGAAGGCTTCAAGATACCAAAACTTTTAGGAATTTTTGTTTATGAAATCTCAAAGCTGCATTGAATTAAATTTCAGACTAGGTGGCAATAATCAGGAGCAGAGACATCATAGGACAATCCAGCGGCAGCTGATTCTAGAGTTAGAGAGCTTAGGTTGCAGAGGTGACAATCTGTACAGAATGTGAAGGGGGAAGGCTGTGAAAAGGGGTCCTCTCCTATGTCACTAACAGGACTTCACTAAGTACTCGTTCTTGACTGACCTGGCAGTTTCTTATGTCAGGGAACACGTTCTTCCATCCAACTTCTTCAGTGATTTTTCAGCTTTTCCAGAAACATTCTAACCCGAATAACCAATGCTCAAACAAAAGTTCATTAGGAAATCAAGTAACAGGGTTACCCAAAAGTGTGAGGTTAGTACACATTATTTTTCTTCGTTTACTTAGCAGTTACATTACGAATGCATAGGTTTGAGGGTTTGGGTGCTGAGGAGGTGACTTTGAGGAAAGATAAACATTGTTATCTTGTGTCTCCTATGGGAGTGGCTTACTTTAGTCTCACAGAACCCTACACAAGGTAGGTATGAGCTTCCCCATTCTGAGCAAGGAGATCAGAGAGGTTAGATAACTTGTCAAAGGTGAGAAATTTAACAGAAAGAAATGAGTTACAATGGCCTGGATATGAAACCTGGCTCTGCCCTACTTACTCTACGGGTGCCTGAACCATCAAATGTGTCCACTAAAAATGTTGCTTCTGCCTATGCTTTGACCCCAGGGACTTCTCATAACCACAACAACATCATCATCCTTAGCAAAGTCATAATTTTCATCAGTCTGTCTTATTTCAAAGCTCTTGCTCTCTCCTCAGTACAGTTCCTCAAACTATAGGAAGAAATGAATGAAAGAACAAACCTATCTGCATGTCTGCACTGTGTCATTGGGAGGTGGCAATGGTATACAAAGTGCTAACCAGTACTCAAAGGGCTTACAACCCAGCTGGGGAGAGAAAACACACACATAGGACTGATTCAATACATAAAACGTGACATTGTGTTGTAAGCAGCAGAATGAACGGTAAAGACAGAAAAGCACTTTAGGAGGTGAGGGGTTTTCATTATTACATTTCTTCATCTTCTTTAGCTTCCTGTCATTTTCTGGTTACCATGGTGGCTGGAATCAACTCAGATTCTTTATAAAGACCCTCAGGGTTTGAGACTTAATGCTGGAAGGTTTAGACTATGAAATTCCCTTACCCTAGTGATTTTATGATTTCACAGTCTGATCCTTTGTCTTTGGAATAGATTTAAAGGACCCACCTGATTGGTCATGGTTTTATTCTAAGAGGCAACCTGAGTTTCTGGTATAAATGGAGCTGATAAAATTTGCAACTTACTTTTTATAACATCTTTGCTTCTCTTAGACAAAAGGACAAGATAAGCAAGGTAATTATTGGATTCTGCTCTGCAGTTTAAAAAGCATTGACTTAAAAATAATGGGGCCATTTGCATCCCAGGAAACAAAGGGGTTTTGATTGGGCATATGCTCTGCTATGCAGAGTACTATGAGTAATGCCAATCTTAGCGTGCTTCCCCCGCTAAAAGCAAATCTTCCTGTTGAAAACCTGACTTTTAATCTCTTTCCAGGAAGAGTCTATGGTTTTGACAAAAGTAAAAATGAGTCCAAATGTCCCTGGAGGAGGAGCAGAGTCTGGCAGTTCAGAACAAAGCCGGGAGCTAGTCTGTTTGGGTATGAGATTCACCACTTGGCAGCTCCGGGTTCCTGAGCAAATTACTTTACTCCTCTGTCCCTTAGTCTCTTCATCTGTGTGTAAAGTAATGATAAAAGGAGTAACTACCTTATGGGATTGCTCGAAGGGCTAAATGACTCACTATTTATAAATCCTTAGAACAAAGCCTAGCACACGGTAAGAACAACTTAGGTGCAGGTTAAGTGAGTCAAGAGAGTTGAGCGTGCTTGCACATTTCTGGAGCTAGTTTTCTTCAAACTTCGCTCTAGTTAGAGGGACGAGAAAGTAAATATCTGAAATGTGAAGCACTGGGGCTTGAAGGTGGTGACTGAGGCACTGATTTATTGATCCAGGATCTCTTAAAGTAGAATAAGTCTTAATAAGGGCCCCCTAATCAGATTACTCTTCATGCTCAAGTAAGGGTAAAGTTAACATTACTTTATGCTTGCACAGAATCAGAAAGGCAGGCATTCTCAGGCACAGTTCTTGGGTATTTCAACATTCCTTTACATGCTACTATTTGATTTCAGACAGTGATTTGTTAACTGGGTCAACTCTAACACATATCTCTTCCCTTTTTTTGGAAATACACCTGTTTCTGGGATTTGATTTGCCTCCTAATTAAAACAGACCTCTAAGTGCTCTAAAACAAAATCAGCCTAAAATTATACTCTTATCTAGAGTTTAGGCCATATGGTTTAAGTTGTCCAAATGTCACCGAAGCAACAGCAGCAGCCATCATCATAGTTTACACTTACCCAGCCTCTTTTCTGCCAGAATACTGTATGTTGTGAAAGTTTCATTAAGATGGAAGTGTTAAACCTAATTTCCAAAGGACAGCCACTTATTGTGTTTTAGGCTTAGCTCCATTTCATAGTGAATTGCTACGTAAGGTTCTCAATGTCCATAATAATTTCATAATGGTATTCCTATAATTGATGTCTAAACAGTGAATCCCTATGATATGGAAGAGAGATGGAAGGCATATACTATTAAGTTCTTTTTCTTGGGTCTCTAAGAAGACTCAAATTATTAGACTCACTATATTAGAGTCAGAACAATGGCTGGGATGTCATTTCTAGAAACTCCTATAAAATACATTGGAAAAATCTGGGCAGTGAGGACATCTAAGTGTATCACCTTAAGTCTTTACTCATCTGAACTTGAAATTTTCCATCAGATTACCAGAACTTCTTCTTAGCATGCAGCACAATGCCAGAAATAAATGGTGAGTAGACAAATAAACATGTTAGATGCATAACTAACCTGTTTGCAACTATAACAACTAGAGAGTTTTACAGCATATATTTGGAGATGTGATGAATTTAGGTAGAGGAAGGGCAATATGATGATGCAGGACAAGGAGAATGATGATTGGGTGGGCAAAGGCAGGGGCACATATAAACTGGTTGGATTGAAGAGATCCTGAGAGTAATGTTAAATTCTCTAAGTATTATAATATGACGTAAGACAAAATACCATCATTAATTTTCCTAGAACTAGTTCTATGGTGTTTAATGTCTCTGGAATTATCTAGGCTGCAATACTGTGAGGATCTACACTTGCCTACTCATTAACCAACTAACCAATCAACCAATGGACCAACCAAGCAATGTGCTAGGATCTAGGACACAGAGATGAATCTGCTCTCAGATTCCATTACTGTAGTCAGTAAGCTCACAATCAAAGGTAAGAGCTTAAAATTCAATCTTCTGAAACATATCCCAGATTTTACCCAGTGTAGGTACTTGGCTATCACTGCCCAAGTTGAAGCCATCCATCTGAATATTTAGAAAGTTTTAAATATTTGGTGGATCAACCAAAACCACCAAGCCTTTGGGCAAATACCCCAGATTCTGCTTTACCTGATAACCCAGAGCAGGACATTAAGTCAATATATAGTATTTTCCCTATAAATAAGTTTTCACCTGGAATACTAAAAATCTCCATGGTTCACACAGCAGTTTGCTTAGGACAGAAAGAGATAAGGCTAAGCAAGATAGGAAAGATATTTTAATTGGTAGTAACTGTTTGAAAATATAAAATGAAAATGAAAATGTTTTGTAATAAAATGGGTAAGTCATATTCATTTAAAAATAATATAAGAGACTTAAAAAAAAATGTCTTGCCCATCATGGTCCCTCTCAGACTGGGCCAGCACATGCTTCCTTGGGATGGGTGTTCACTTTGCACTACTGATGGTGGGATATCTGGAAAGCACTGAGATGCAAACCCAAACAATAGGTTTGAAGCCTGGCTCTAGCACATTTAAATTCTATGATCTCGAAACCATCACATTAAATGAAATAAGTCAGACTGAAAAAATCAAGAACCATATGACTTGACTTATAGTTGAAATATAAAACTGAAAGTAAGAAAGAACAAAAACTCATGGATGCAGTCAATAGTTCAGTGGTTACCTGAAAGGTAAGGGGGAAGTGGATGAAAGAGTAGGAGGGGGTGGGGGAGTAGGGAAGGTGGCACCAAACATATGGTGATGGAAATAGAACTGACTCTGGGTGGTGAGCACATAATGCAACACATAGACAATACAATGTCGAACTGTATACCTGGAACCTATGTAATTTTTACCACCCAATGTCATCCAAATAAATTTAACAATTAAAAGAAATGCTATGATCTCAGACAAATTTCTTTCAGAGCTTTGATTTACTTTTCCATGAAACACTAAGATAATAGCACCTTCCTTAAAAGATGATTGTAAAGATCACATGATGACATTTGCACACTGCATGGCATATAATAGATGCCCAATAAATATTCATTTTCCTTAATTAAAGAAACCAATTCACAAACAAAATTCTAGGACTTTCTATACCCTTGATTCAGTATTTAATTATGTCCTTGGGCAATAATTAGTGATCTAGAATAATGCCCTCAGGCTAAGCACTAGCAATATGGCTGCATCTGACCATCACAGGTGATATAAAGCCACATCCTTTGAATAAAACTTGAATCACTGTAAGTGAATTCCATATGTTAAAACTGGGTTGGGTTTATAGTGACACCTACGGTAAACTCAAATAATGTGGCTATGGAAAATCGCCCTTCCCTTAAACTCTCAGGGGGATTTTTAGAACCATCTAAGGAAGTCAGATAGTGGAAACTTCCTTTAAGAATGAAAACAGTATTAGGAGGAAAACAGGACAAAATTGTGAAGCCTAGGACAGAGCAATGACAAATAGCATTATCTCTCTTTTTTCTCATTATTTAGTTGCAACACTAGGGGCTTGGGATGGTGAGAGAAAAGCTTTGCTTGGTTCTTCCCCCCAAAAAGCTTATAATGTGAGAAGAGATTTTTGACCCTACTAGGGCCCCTTGATTGACAGTTTTAGTCTCGTAGGTTGCTCTAGGTTTCTTAAGGCTCTCATCTTTTCCCTGTAACTGTTTTGTTTCCTCTTTATTTCTTATTTTAGGTTAAAAGAGGGAAACACCTGGACTGATCAAGACTTACTAACCATGTAATATTAAGCAAAGGATTTAAACTCACTGGACTCAGTTTCTATTCTGAAATAGGAATACTATCATAAGACTCAGCTACTCTTATAAAAGCAAAATTATTTAATACTTGCAATATAATCTAGATAGTAATACCTCCTAAGGTCTAAAAGGTGGTATTACCATCTCAAAGGTATCTAGATTTGTTTGAAGTTGTATTTGAATATTAAACAAGTTATTTTTTACCAAACATCTATGTTTATTTGAGGTGGGGTATGTTGTTTTATTATTTTTTTTATTTTTGCAGGGGTGGGGGCAGTGGTTGTTGATGGAGAATATCACCCTTAGGTTTGGCCATGACAGATAAAGCATCTAAATACTTAGCACACAGTAGGTGCTCAATATGGGAAAGCATCTTTGACATTGAAGTGCTACAGGAGACAGAAAAGCAAAGAGCTGGCTGTCTGGCATGCATCCTAGGCTAAAGAAGAGAATTAGATGGGTCCTTCCCTAGTCCCTCTAGGACTGCCAGCCCAGTTCATTAGGAAACAAAGTTAGAGATTCAAGGACAGACACATCCCTGGAGTAAAAATAAAAAATAGCATTGCGAAGAAAGTACTTAATAGATTGTCAACAAATGGTAGCAAAAGCTAACTTAAGTCCCAAATCTATGGTCAATCATAAAGATTGGCACTAGATTGAAAAAGCTCTTAGGATATAACTTTTTTTCCTCCACGAAAACAGCTGAAAAACAAAGCTGATTTTCTATGCTGTTGCTACTCACCATTTCATAGCGGTACAACTCCCACTCCAAATGTTGTGGAATTGCATTCAGCATAGATTTGTTTACCAGTTCTTCCACCCTATCCATTTTTCAGCAGCTGATTAGTCTCCCTGGGATGTAGGCACATCTCTGATCAAGAGCTGCTTGACTCTTTCCCATCCTTACACATGCATCCCAATATCCACATTACTTATAATAAATGTGCTTATATGTACATATATAAACACATTTGTATGCATATATGTTCCCAATACTACATTCAAAGACACATTCCAAATGGATGTATATATGCGCTCATATACATAGAGGAATTCAACTGGATTCCCAGAGGGAAATGTGGAACACATTGTTAAGATGTCTGTCATCCATGTAAGAGAAACAGAAATGAGCTGGGCATTAAATTTGCATACAGCCCCAAGCACAGAGGTTCCTGTATGTGCACTGTTCCCCTATTCTTGATGATGGGCATATCTGACAGAAAGATTCTGTCAGGATTAGCTCAGGAAAAACACCCCCAAGGAGATAATTTGAAGACATACTGAGAATTTGCCTCCATACATGAAAATAAACACGAAATCCTCAGCACTGTCTGCACATTGAGAAGTTCCCACCAACACCCCACTGCACACCGGGGGATAATCTACTGGAGCTAATTAGTACATAGGTATATACAACGCTGTTAGAAGTGGTTGCCACTTAGGATTGATTTAGGTGCTGCAGTGCTTTAGAGAGACTTGAGAAGGGTTTTGTGTAAATGTGGGAGGCTAGAAGAGGAAATAAAAGTGTAAAAACAGCTGCAAAACTAGAAGGTGCTATGGTCTTTCCTGCCCTCCCCTCCCCTCCCACACCCCACCTTCCCTCAGCCAAGGCATTAGGAAAAGTTATTGAGAAACCACTAGTATTTCAGTAAAGAAAGTTTTTTCTTACTTCGTTTCCTTTCTCGCTCTCTCATACACACACACATATAGTATGCAGTCTATAGACTGTGACTGTGAAAAAGGGCATGTTTTACTTCACAAGCGAACAAGCTTTTCATTAAATGCTCACATATGGATGGTCATCTAAAAAAACAATCTCTTCTTCCCATGTCTATTTCTCACTTTATTTTTCCGATTTATATAAAATTTCAGCAAAGTTCTTAATTAATAAGATGTCTTGGAACAAATCATCAGAGAATAAAGAGCCACAAATGATTCCTTTTTATTAAACTTTGTGATATGATTGGGATAGAACAAATCTAACTACTTAAAAATGCTTTTCCTCAAAGTGAATGTTATAAATGCTGTCTCATGAATAAACAATATCTCTAATAATCACAATAGTGAAATATCACAACTGAGTGAATAAAGATGCTGTAGCGACCTGCTTTTTTATTACTGAAACATAATGGATATAATATAGAAAAGACCATTAGTGTAAACCCCATTAAGTCAGGGTTTGTGAAAATAAAGAGAGTTGCAATTGATTTTTTCCCCTGCTAAAAGGATTTACTAAAGAAAATTATAATAATGTACAAAAGGATTTCAGAGAGAGTGTTTACTGTGGATTGGAGATTTTTTTATATTTTTTATCTGTACTGTTTGTATCTCAAATACTAGAGATCTTTCTTGATTCAGGGTAATTCTATCTAGCTATATTTTGCTTGCCATTAGTTGAGATACTCTCTATTAAGAATAAAATCTACATGAAAAAATTCTATGGAATATTTTTTCCCATTGGGTTAGATGAGCGTACAAAATAAAATCCAACAAAAAACGCATTGACGGGGAAGCCGGGATGGCTCAGTGGGTTAAGCGCTCACTTTGCAGCCCTGGGGACCGAGGATCGAATCCCGGCCCTGGCCCGTGCGGACCCATATGCTGAACTGGGTAGTTCCCCCAGTTCAGTTCTCTCTCTGTCTCTGTATCTCTCTCTCTCTCTCTCTCTCTCTCTCAAAACAATAAAAATTAAAAAACAACAAAAAAAAACAAACCAACCAAAAAACGCATTGACATTGAGTATCTGCTATGTACCAAGCCCTCTACCACATCCTGGGTAGAACAGAAAAACAAATGCAACCTCTTCTCCATTCTTTATAGGCTTAATCCCAGGAGGGAACACAAACACATTTGCAAAGAATCTGGGAATGGCAAACAGGTTCATTACGAGAATCAACTCTAAATAACTGGCCATGGCTCCTTGGAGTGTTTTGCTGAGATATAACTGCGTGCACACAACCACATGTGCTGTGATCAGTTTTTACTGTCTACCAAGAGAAAGGGTATCAGAATGGTAGAATGTAAGCAATGTCACTGCCAACTCTGACCTAGAAAATTGAATGTAAGGGTAGCATGGAACTATATATATAAGAAAGTAGGTTAGAATGGTTACTGAGTTTTTGGTTTTTGTTTGTTTGTTTTGTTGTTTTTCCTTTTGAATCTCCTTCAAAAAACAACAAATCATTCATAATGGTTTTGGGACCATTAATAGTGCCTCCTTATATAAATTTTAGAGTGGTTTATGTAAAAATAAAAGCATGAACAAAATGTTCCATATTAAAGCTAAAGATAGAAGTTTACCAGTGTCAAGTAAATGCAAGTGATTGCTTTGAACTGGACATAATACTAGAGAAGAACATGTGGGTTCTGGGCATTTGCACTGTGGGATCAGCAGAACTGAATGAGACAGACAAGCTGCTTATTAGGTAGAGAGAAAGGTTGTGTTTTTCAAAAATAAAGATTTTTTTTTTTTTGCTATGTCTCTAAATGTTAAAAAAGATTAGCTCGAAGCAGCTGCTCAGTCTACTCTAAATAGAACTGATACCAAGTACCAGAAAGGACTATGAAAGATCACCCTCCTATATTTCGCCTCAATCTGCTTCTTGGATGTTCCCCCGTTAACACCGTCATCAAGTGACACTGGGACCTGACAAAGCTTCCGATCTTCATTCTTAAAAAGGAGTTAGAGAGATAAGAAACATTTTAACAATATTTCAAGAAATGTGTGGACATCTTATTTTTATTCATCTCATTAATTTACTTCTAGAGCTATGCTCATCTGCTCCAAGTACACCAAAACCCTACGATGCCGCTTCAAGAGGCTGCTTTTCCTCTAGGTCTAAGGTACAGAGAGGCACGGAAAGATAAAGCTGGGCTGAGGAGTGTCAGGATAACAGTCTCAGGGAAAATCCTGGCAGCCCCCCAACTGCCAGTTGTAGGCACATTTTTCTGAACCTCCTTCACTCTCAAGTTTTACTTTCTAGTGATGTTAAAGGCAAAAAAAAAAAAAAAGTATCTTTACCGTGTCTTTCTCCTCCTCCTAAGGCAATTTCTGGCTTCTTCCTTCGGCCTTTTACAGCTCTGCCCCCTTTCCTCTCTTAGTTCCTCCTTTTCCAACGTGTTATATATCCTTTTTTGGAAGTATCCCAGCGGGTGTTCTATCCTGACTTCACATTAGAATAACCTGAGCGCAGCTGGATTTTACACATCATACCTAATGCCTAAACCCTATTCAAGACCAGTTAAATCAGAATTACTGAAGGGCAGAAACTGGTGTTTGCGTTCTTCTAATGCACGCCTGGTGATTCTAATGAGCACCAAGTAGAGTGGATGGTAGGCCAATCGTTCTCAGAGAGTGGGCCCTATACCAGTATCATCAGCATCACCTGTAAGCTTGTTAAAAGTGCAAATACTTGAGTCCCAACTCCACCCTACTACATCAGAAACCATGGGATTTCGGTTTAGATTTAGCTCTAAGAGCCCTCCAGGTGATGCTGAAACATGTTCAAATTTGAAACACCGTGAGCTAGATTTTTAACATTTTTATTGTCTAAGTTAAGACCTTTAGTTAGGTCTTATTATTCAAAGTGTGATTCCCTAACCAGCAGCACCAGGATCACCTCACAGTTCTACCCGTGGCCTGCTGACATGTCTAATCTGGTTATTAACAAGATTCCCCAGGTGATATGTATGTATGTAGATCAAAGGCTGAGAAGTTTTGTGTATTCTGACAAGGAGCTGGCTGATGTTATTAATATAATAATTATTCATTTCTCACAAATGAGACCCATTTATTCTTTAGCTATGAAAAGAGAAAGTTGTTTTTCCAATATGGTGCCAAGTCTGTCTTTTTCTGTTCTTCTGTTTCTGTTCTGAAAGTATTTTCACATCTCCTGAGAAAATGGAGAAATAAGAGATCAAAACTCCCGAAGTTTTCCCTTAGTTCTGAGATGTATCTATTTTAGGACCTGGAAATGGAATCTCTGAGGTTTGACAGAGAACAAGGATAGTTTCTTTGCTCTGTGTCCTCTCCCACACTCAGGAAGGAATCTGTGGGGTAAAACAAAAATCTTTAGTGACCATATTAAGAGGCAGCAATGTGTGTATTTGTATGTATATTAGGGTGGATGAATTAGAGAGAGAAATGTCATCCCCAGCAAATCAAGTTCATCACCCCTTCAGGTCAAGCCTAGTGTGAGGATGCCGCAGACTTCTCTACTACAGAGGGGGCTCTGTTGCTTCTTGTGATTATTCTAAAACTATGAGAACCAGTGTAATGGCAAAAGATCACAGACCCACCTGTTTAAGCACCTGTTTCTCTACTCTTCTATTTTCACCTGCAACTTCAGCCTCATTTAGTTCAGGTAAGAACTGATCCCTTGAAACTGAAGGTCCTTCACCTGTTTGGTATCCTAGCCTAAGCCACGATTTGGGTTGGGTGGTGAGCAAGTGGAGAGGACTGCAGAGGATCTACATTTTTAGCTAAAAGAAAGAACATTTTCAGAGTTGAAAGGAGCATACTAAAAAATAATTATTTAAAATAATGCCTGAATCTGATTAAAACCAATATGTAAATCAACTGTACCTAATAAAGGGACATATCAATGAATCTTATGATCAGAAAGTCTTGGAAGCATACAGAAGGATTCAGAATCAAACGCGTAACATTAAGAAATGGAAAAGCCTCACTACCACTTTAAAGTTAGTTTTCTCATCCCAGTTTCACCAGTAGGTTCAAAACTTCTTAGTCACTTAAGTTCTTTCTGAGCTTTTTCCCCCACCCCCCAGACATAGGGGTTATCCTGTGAGAAAATGGCTTCTCTATCTAACCACTTAAGATGTG
>PVKE010029147.1:5808-20552 GCA_004027555.1 Craseonycteris thonglongyai | reverse complement strand
ATTTTTTGAGGAATCTCCATACAGACTTCCATAGTGGTTGTACCAGTTTACATTCCCACCAGCAGTGTATGAGGGTTCCTTTTTGTCCACAGCCTCTCCAGCACTTGTTATCCCTTGTCTTGTTGATTATAGCCATTCTAACAGGTGTGAGATGGTATCTCATTGTGGTTTTTATTTGCATCTCCCTAATTGCTAGTGATATTGAACATTTTTTCAACTATTTGTTGGCTGTTTGTATGTCCTCATGGGAAAAGTGTCTGTTCATGTCTTCTATCCATTTTTCAATTGGGTTGTATGAGTCCTTTATATATTTCAAATATTAGCCCCTTATGAGAAGCATTATTTGCAGGTATTTTCTACCATTTGGTTGGTTTCCTTTTTACTTTACGGATGGCTTCCTTTTCTGTGCAGATTTTTAGTTTGACGTAGTACAATTCATTAATTTTTTTGTTTACTTCCCTTGCCTTTGAGGTCAGGTTCATAAAGTGCTCTCTGAAACCAATGTTTATAAGTTTAGCACCGATGTTTTCTTCTATGCAGTTTATTCTTTTGGGTCTTTTTTTTTTTTTAATAAGTTTTTGGTCTTTTTAATATATTTTTATTTATTTATTTTTATTTTTGACAGAGAGAGAGAGAGATACAGAAACAGAGAGAGAACTGAACTTGGGGAGCTCCCAGTTCAGCATATGGTTCCACACGGGCCAGGGCTGGGATTCGATCCCCAGTCCCTGGCGCTGCAAAGTGAGTGCCTAACCCATTGAGCCATCCCAGCTTCCTCTCTTTTGGGTCTTATATGGAAGTCTTTGATTGATTTGTAGTTAATTTTGATATGTGGTGACAGTTCACAGTCCAGATTCATTCTTTTGCATGTGGTTTTCCAATTTTTCATGAACCATTTACTGAAAAAGCTTTCTTTCTTCATTGTATATTTTTTGCTCCTTTGTCAAAAATTATCTGACCATATATTTGTGGGTTTATTTCTGGGTTTTTGATTCTGTTCCATTGGTCTGTATGTCTACTTCTCTGGCAATACCAAACTGTTTTGTTGTTGTTGTTGTTTTTAAGGTTTATTGTTTTATTGTTTTTGACACAGAAAGAGAGAGATACAAAGACAGAGAGAAGGGGGAGGGCCCAGAGTAGTCTCCAGAGTTGCACATCACTGGTTTTTCCACATAGTTTCCTTCCACAGGTGGGCAGGGCTGCACAGGGCAGGAACTGGGCCAGGGTCTCACCTCAGTGAGAACCAAACTGGGGGCACTCCCCAGTTCAGCATATGGGTCCAAATGGGTCAGGGCCGGGATTCGATCCTTGGTCCCCAGGACTGCAAAGCTAGAGCTTAACTCACTGAGCCATGCCGGCTTCCCTCCAAGCTGTTTTGAGTATTGACACTTCGTAGTGTAGACTGAAGTTGGGGAGCATGATGCCTCCAGCCCTATGCTTTCTTTGTAGAATTGCTTTGGCGATTTGGGGTCTTTTTTTGTTCCATATGAATCTGATGATTTTTTAATCCTATTTCTTGAAAGAATGTCTGTGGGATTTTGATTAGAATTGCATTAAATCTGTATGTTGCTTTGAGTAATATGGCCATTTTAACTATGTTGATTTTTCCAATCTATGAACACATAATATTTTTTCATTTCTTTGTGTCTTCAATTTATTTTAATAGTGTTCTATAGTTTTCTGTGTATAAGTCCTTCATGTTGTTAAGTTTATTCCTAAGTATTTTTTTCTTTATGTTGTGCTGGTAAAAGGTATCCTTGTTCTCATTTCTTTTTCTGAAATTTTGTTGTTCATATGTACATTGATTTTTTATCCTGAAACTTTATTGTATTCATTTATTATTTCTAATAGTTTTCTGATGTAGTCTTTAGCATTTTCTATATAAAGGATCATGTCATCTGCAAAAAAATAGCAGTTTAACTTCTTCACTTTCAATTTGGATGCCTTTTATTTCTCTGTCCTGCATGATGGCTCTGGCTAGAACTTCCAGCACTTTGTTGAATAGTAGTGGTGACAGGGGACATCCCTGTCTTGTTCCTCATTTTAGAAGAAAAAGTTTCAATTTTTCCCCATTCACTATGATATTCGCAGATGGTTTGTCATATATGGCATTTATTATGTTGAAGTACTTTCCTTCTGTACCTGCTTTATTGTTTTGATCATAAATGGATGTATCTTGTTGAATGTTTTTTCTGCATTGATTGATATAATCATATGGTTTTTATCTTTTATTTTATGTGGTGTATCACATTTATTGATTTGCATATGTTGTAACATCCTTGTGCCCCTGAGATGAATCCCTCTTGATCGTGATGTATAATTTTTGTAATGCATTGTTGTATTCTTTTTTTTTTAAGATTTATTTTTATTGTTTTTGACAGAGAGAGATACAGGGACAGAGACAGAGAGAAGGGGGAAGGCCAGAACAGTCTCCATAGTTGCACATCATTGGTTTTTCCACATAGTTTCATTCCACAGGTGGGCGCGAGGCTGCACAGGGCAGGAACTGGGCCGGGGTCTTCACCCCGGTGAGAACTGAACTGGGGGCACTCCCCAGTTCAGCATATGGGTCCACATGGGCCAGGCCAATATTTGACCCTTGGTCCCCGGGGATGCAAAGTGAGCGCTTAACCCACTGAGCCATCCTGGCTTCCCCATGTTGTATTCTTTTAGCTAGTATTTTGTTTAGGAGTTTTGCCTTTATGTTCATCAGACATATTTAGCTATAATTTTCTTTTTTGTGTTGTCCTTACCAGTCTTCTGTATGAGGGTAATGTTGGTCTCATAGAATGAGTTGGTAAGTATTGCCTCTTCAATTTTTTGCAAGAGTTTGAGGGAGATAGGTGTTAATTCCCCTTTGAATACCTGGTAAAACTTGTGAGTGAGACTGCCTGGTTCTAGACATTTGTTTTTGTTGAAGTAGTGGATGATGATTTCAGTTTCTTTAGTGTTGATTGGTCTGTTTAGATTATCCAGTTATCTTGGTTCAATCTAGGCAGAGTGTATGCTTCTAGAAACTTGTCCATTTCTTCTAGGTTGGTAAATTTGGTGGCATATAGCCCTTCATAATATTCTCACATGATCCTTTGTATTTCTCTGGTATCAGTGTTAATTTCCCTCTTTCATTTCTAATTTTGGTTATTTGTGTCTTTCCTCTTTTTCCCTTGGTAAGCCTAGCCAAGGGTTTGTTCGTTTTATTAATTTTTTTGAAGAATGAGCTCTTAGTTGCATTAAGTTTTTCTGTTGTCTTTCTGTTTGTTCTCTATTTCATTTCGTTCTGTCAGTTTGGTGGTGTTTTATGACTATTTTCTTCTGTTTCCTCTTTTTTTAATGTGTCTCAGTTCCAATTTTTTTGAGTGATTATCATATACTTTATGTAAATGAAAGTTTTATATATTCAATAGTCCCTTTTGTTAAGGATGCTTCTTATCTCCGTTTTCTTTGAAAGTTTAAACCTTTGCTTCCTACCTTTTTATGTTTTTGTTGTCCCAGTTTATCCCTATTTATTTAAAACTTTTCTTTCAGGTCAAATAGCCTTCTTAAGTATTTCTTAAAATGCTGACCTTGTGCTGTAGAATTTCCTCAGCTTCTGTATGTCTGAAAAGGTTTTTACTGATCCTTCATATCTAAAGGAAAACTTTGCTGGACAAATGATGACTGGTAATTTCTTTTTTTCATTATTTTGAATACCTGATACCATTCTCTCCTGGCTTGTAGAGCTTCCGTTGAGAAATCTGATGACAGTCTGATGGGCTTTCCTTTATATGTTATGGTGTTCTTTTCCCTGGTTGCCTTAAGGATTCTTTCTTTTTCTTCAGTATAATGTGTGTTGGAGAAGGTCTGCTAGAATTCACGTAGCTAGGGGTCCTGTTTTCTTCTTGGATTTGAAGTTCCGGTTCTTTTCATAGATTCAGGAAGTTCTCATCTATTATTTGAGCAAATTTTCTGTGCCTATCTCATTCTCTTATCCCTCCAGAATACCTATTTTTCTTATGCTGCTCTTTCTTGTAGTGATCATTCACTTTTTTTAACTCTCAAGTCTCTCTCTTCCTTCTTTGACATTTCCATATTTCTATTTTTGATTTCAGTAATCCCTTTTTAAAAAAATCTGGTTGGCTCTGCTACCATACTAGTTTTTTAAGTTTTTATTTCTTTTATTGTGGTTTTTTTTTATCTCCAGAAGTTTTAGTTGTTAAAGTTTGTTGTTGGTTGTTGTTGTTGTTTTTGTTTGTTTGGTTGGTTGTTTGGTTTTTTTTGCTTGCAGATTTTTTCCTTGAGAACATTTAGCTGTTTTCTGTGCTTATCGGCCTTTCTTTGATATCTTTGAGTGTTTTTAGAACTGCAATCTCAAATTTTGTGTCATTTAGCTTATACATTTTCATATCTTTAAGTTCCTTTTCTGGAGATTTTTCATTTTCTTTCTGAGCAGCTTTGTTCCCTAGGGTACTCACTGCTGTTGTAGTGTCTCTCTTCCTGAGCATAAGAACTTTTCCCCTGGTAGATATAAAGAGGTCTTTTTTTTTTATCAGCTTTCCAGTTAGTGTCACTGCAGCATCTTTTAATATTTTCTCTTGGTTACTAGGTTTTCTCACACTGACAGATATCCTAGAAGGTGGGCTTCTCTTTTTCACTCAGTCACCTTGGTATCTGTGTGCCTCACCTTTAGGAGGATATGGTGGGCAATGGTATTTTGTGCCTCTGAGGTCCCCTGCAGTCAGAAGATGCCATGCCTGTGTTGCACAGTTTTTTTGTTTGTTTTTTTTTTGTTTTGTTATTAAATCTCTGCTGGCATTAGCAGGAAGGGTGGCGATGAGGTTTGTTGGAAAGAGTACAGGTCTGTTTGTGTAACAGTAATGGTGGCTTTCTGGTTGGAGCTGACTATATGCAGGCACTGGGTAGAATTGGGGGAGGCAAGCCTTAAGAGAGAGTAAGGGGAAGCAGTCAGGCTCTGTGTCCAAAGCCTTGCAGCACTCTGGCTGGGCCCTACCCCATCCAGGGCCATACTGTGCATCAGCCCCTGGAGCTACCACAGATGGACTCAGGCTCCAGCAGCCTGCTCAGCACTCTGGTTGCCAGTATTATGTTCTGGCTGCAGGCCTTATGCTACAGTTGTCAGCCCCATGTTGTGGCTGCCGGCACTGCTCTCCAGCTGCCCATGCCATGTTACAGCTTCCTGGGCCTTTCTATGGCCACTGATACCATGCTATGGCTGCTCTTCCTGCACTCCTGCCACCTGTGCCATGCTACAACTGCCCACACCCTGCTCCTGCGGTCTTCCCTGTGTTCTGGCTACTCATGACTTTGTTCTTGTCTGTTCTGGGCATCCAACCCCCCCCAATGTTATACTGGGCCTAGACCCATGATCTTAGGCTCCCACCTCAATATCTCTTCTGCCAGTTTCTGAGTTGCATTCCTTGGTGTGTCTCCATACTAATCCCTTTCTTTCTCTCTCACTTGCCTCCCTTTCTCTGGCATTTAGATATCTTCTTATAACAATTGGATCTGTCAGCTGAGGCTCTGTGTTGCTTAGGGACCTCCTTGTTGGATTTTAGTTATTCAATTTGTTGTTCTTTCCAGGAAAGGTTTCAAGAATCTCCTCTCACACCACCATCTTGATGACATCCCAAGTATTCAATTTCTTTAGTAGATACTTGTCCTGAGATTTTCTATTTCTTTGAATCAGTTTTTATATTTCTGTTTTTCAGGTATTTTTGTCTTTTCACTTTATTTCAATTATTTGAATACTTTTTCTTTTAATAATTAATAGAACAAAAGTATAGAAAGTCAATGAGGCTATAGAAAACTTGGATGACACTATCAACCAACTTAACCTAATCACCATTCATAGAACATTCTATTCAAAGACATAATACATATTCTTTCCATGTTCACATGGAACGTTTATCAAGATAGATTATATTCTGAGCCACAAAACATGTTTTTATATATTTTCAAAGATTTAATGTATATGGGCTACGTTTTGTGATATAACAAAATTAAATTGGCAATGAACAAGTATTTGGAAAAAAACCCAATATTTGTAAATTATACAACACTCATCTAAATAATCCAATGATAAAAAAGAAAAATTACAAAATATTTTGAACTAAATGAAAATGAAAATGTAGCATATCAAAGTTTGTGGAATACTGTTAAAACCAATGCTTAGAAAGAAAATGTATAGCTGTAAATATTTATATTAATAAAGACAAGTGGTCCAAAATCAGTTATCTAAAATTCTACCTAAGAAGCTAGAAAAAATAGAGCAAAGTGAATTTATTAGCAGTTGAAGGAAAGAAATTTTTAAAAAGAGTAGAAATCTTTATGTGAGAAGCGTTTATTTAGGCCTTCTGCCCATTTTTCAATTGGATCATTTGCTATTTTAGTTGTTCAGTTGTATGAGTTCTTTATATATTTTTGATATTAGCCCCTTAGCAGAGGCATTGTTTGCAAATAAATATTTCCACCCATTGTTAGTTGCCTCTTTGTTGATGGTTTCCCATCACTATCAATTAAGGAAATGCAAATTAAAACTACAATGAGATACCACCTCACACCTGTTAGAATGTCTATAATCAACAAGACAAGGAATAACAAGTGCTGGAGAGGCTGTGGAGAAAAAGGAACCCTCATACACTGCTGGTAGGAATGTAAATAGGTACAACCACTGTGGAAGGTAGTATGTAGATTCTTCAAAAAACTGAGAATGGAATTGCCATATGACCCAGGAATCCCTCTCCTGGGTATCTAGCAAAAAAACCCTGAAAACCTTAGTCTTCAAAAATATATATACCCCAATGTTCATTGCAGCACTGTTCACGGTGGCCAAGCCATGGAAACAACCAAAGTGTCCTTTGATAAATAACTGGATAAAAAAGTTGTGGTACATTTACACAATGGAATACTACTCAGTGATAAAAAAAGATAAAATACAGCCATTTGTGTCAACATGGATGGACCTTGAAACCATCATATTAAGCGAAATAAGTCAGACTAAAAAAATCAAGAAACATGTGACTTCATTTATAGATGGAATATAAAACTGAAATTAGGGGAAGCTGGGATGGCTCAGCAGTGTAAGCGCTCACTTTGCAGTCCCAGAGACCAAGGATTGAATCCCGGACCTGACCCATGTGGACCCATATGCTGAACTGGGGTGTGCCCCCAGTTCAGTTCTTCCCGGGGCCTATGCAGGAGGCTCCTGGCCCAGTTCCTGCCCTGAGCAGTCCCATGCCCACCTGTAGAGTGAAACTATATGGAAAACTAATGCTGTCGACTATGGAGACTGCTCTGGGCCCTCCCCATTCTCTCTGTCGCTCTCTTTCTCTCTCTCTGTCAAAAAACAATATAAATAAATCTTTAAAAAAAACCTGAAAATAACAAAGAAACAAAAACTCTTAAACACAGTAAATAGTTTAGTGGTTACCTGAGGGTAAAAAGGGAGATGGATGGGGGAGAAAGGAGGAGGCATCAAATATATGGTGATAGAAAGAGATATGATTCTGGGTGGTGAGCACATAATGCAATGCATAGACAATGTAATGTAGAATTGTACACCTGGAACCTATGTAGTTGTTACCAACCAATGTCAACCCAATAAATTTACCAATTAAAAACGGAGTAGAAATCAATGCTAAAGAAAATGGACTGGAAGCCGGGATGGCTCAGTGGGTTAAGTGCTCACTTTGAGCGCCGGGGACCGAGGATCGAATTCCGGCCCCGGCCCGTGCGGAACCATGTGCTGAACTGGGGAGTTCCCCCAGCTCAGTTCTCTCTCTGTCTCTGTATCTCTCTCTCTCTCTCTCTCAAAAACAATAAAATAAATAAATAAATCTTTAAAAAAAAAAAAAGAAAATGGACAAACAATAAAAAAGCAATTAGCTCCTACCTAGCTTTCGAAAAGATGACAAAACTGAAAAATCTCCAGCTAGATTGATCAAGCAAAAAAAGAAGTCACAAATTTTATGAGAAATTAAAGGAGACATCACTGCAGATCTTACAGATATTAAGATCTTTCTATTGAGTAGGATGCATTCCTAAAATTTTCTCTTTTTGAAGTTGACTTAGCTTTAACATGAGACTTAAAAGAATTTTTTAAAATCCCAGGACCTAAGTGAAGAAAACAGGAGAAAGTGACTTCTGAGTTCTTTAAGATTCCATACAACATGGTTTTTCATCAACAGTGGAAACAGATATCCTCACAGTAAGGCAACTTCATAGTACAGATCATTCCCTATTAATTTGGTTCTCTTCATCAGGTTTCAGTTTAAGTGTCCAGTGTTGAACTACTGTTTCAATATACACATTTTAAGGTACTCAGTGGAATTCCTTTAATGAATAATACATTTATGCAGCTGTTCAAAAGAATGAGGCAGATCCAAATGTACTAATGTGGGAGATCACCCAAGACTTATTACTCTGTGAAAAGAACATGGTGTAGGTTTATGTATGTTATATGAAGTCATTCAGTATTTGTATGAAATGCATGAAAGTTATCTGGAAACATGCTGAACAAAATATTAAAGTGGTTATCTCTGGAAAATGAACTGAAGAGGGAGGATGATTTACTTTTCATATTATACCCCCTTTGTCATGTTTGAATTGTTTACACTTGATCTTAGCCAAAAGACCAAGAAGCAATGTTTGAATTTTTTAATCTTGTGGATATATTACATTTATATAAATTTAATAAAAAATTAACTTCCCAGATATAATTTACAAATGCCTTTCATACGTGTTTCTCAGATATACCAACCTAAACTCTCCTAATATTTAAGAGTTCTTTCTTCCTTTCTTTCTTTCTTTCTTTCTTTCTTTCTTTCTTTCTTTCTTTCTTTCTTTCTTCTTTCTTTCTTTCTTTCTTCCTTTTTTAATGCTAGGAAGAGTAATGATGTTGCATCAGAGAAGCATCAAGGGTTTAGCTCTGCATTCACTAAGGCAAGTTTACATAAATGAAATATATGATAAGGTCAAGACTTACTGAAAGTAAGTCAGAATCCCATAACGACCCTATGTCAGGGTTGCAAATTACGCTCTATACTGAACGCCCTCTCTGTGGCAGTGCAGGTGGTTGGCAGTAGTTGGCTGATTTGTTTAGACCCATCACCCCTATAATGAAACTCTGCTTTGATAGTGCCTGACTCATGATGAATTACTAATCGAATTTACATAAACAGGATAGGGCATACAAATACTTCATTACCCCTTCTTGGTATTCATTTTGTTAGGCTATTTTCATTTAGTTTGAATTTGATTTCATTGAAGTAATGTGAAAATTTTAGCAGATCATAATCCCAGTAATAGTAACCCTTTTTTCTCCCTGACTTAAAAGTAACAACAGTCAATGTAGAAAAAAGCACAAAAAAGAAAAAAGAAAACAAAATCCAACCAGTAAGTACAATTTGATATATATCTTCCCACTCTCTTGAACTATGAATATACTTTTTCGTATTTCGCATATTTGTTTCTATCCAGATTTGCTTACAAACTATCATAAACATTTTCCCATAGCATTCAATATTCTTTTTAAAAAAGATTTAGTTTATTGTTTTTGACAGAGAGACAGACAGAGAAGGGGGAGGGCCCAGAGCAGTCTTCATAGATATACATCATCAGTTTTTGACATGGTTTTGTTCCACACAGGTGGACAGGGGCTGCACAGGGCAGGAACTGAGCTGGAGGCCTGCCACATGGGAGGCATGCCTCCTCAAGCTGGAGGCCAAACGGGGGATGAGAACTGAACTAGGGTCCTCCCGCATGGGAAGTACACCCCAGTTCAGCATATGAGTCCACATGGGCCATGGCAGAGATTCGATCCTTGGTCCTTGGGGCTGCAAAGCAAGCACTTAACTCATTGAGCCATCCTGGCTTCCCCCAATATTCTAAAACATGATTTTTTGTTATTTAATATAGTCGCCCTATAACTTATTTAATCAATCTTTCATTATTAGATGTTATATAACAACTTTAATACTATAAATTACTCTATGCAAACAGACAGTCATAAAAATGTTTTATCTTGCTTTCAAAGGATTCTTAGAAGTGTGACTGTGAGTTCAAAGGATATAAATATTTCTAATCTTTTAATATGAATTGCTCTCTGGGAAAGGTGGACCAAGTAACGGTCTTACAAGCCTTATAAGTTCCAATTTCCTTTTTACATGATCACTATAATATCATTTTTACACATTTAATAATTTGGTAGGTAGGAATGGTGTCTTGGTTTAATTTGGATTTATTTGATCACTAGTGAGGCTGAATTTATTTTGATGTACATGAGCTTTGACCTTGTCTTTGATCATATTCCCAAGCAAGTTATAATGTGGTAAATACTCTCTGAATAACTCAAAAAGTACTGGTTGGTAAACTGATTTTACTACTGAAACTTTCTTTAGAAAAAAATAAACTCTTAGACATCTAGATTTAAAATGCACCCTATTGCTGTAATTGTTTTTTTTATCGCAGAACTTTGACCCCTTTTTTCCCTTCTTTAATAAGTGTATTCTTTTAGTAAGAGTTTTAAAGGCCATGTACACAGTTTTATAGATGCTTCACATGTAATTATGATGATTTTAAGTTCCCTTGATTCTGTATTCTAAAACATCTCCAAGGACACGTATTTTAATAGTGTAACCTTGTTGTTTTACACAAATCGTAGAAATTGAGATTGAATTAGCTAGCAAGGACACAAGACTTTTTGGCAGATATATTATGTTTTTTTCTCCTGGGAATCTTTTATTTTATTTTTTATGGCATTTAGCTTACCTGCCTTCCACAAGCAAATCTGGTAAATAATAGTTTACATGCAATGTCAGATTTTAACACAAATACACTGAGGTAACCCAGGACATATATAACAACTAGAATTGAAGATTCTACATAAGGTTCTTAATGACAGTTGCAGATTTCCGTGCACCCACATAGGAAGAGTTCATATGTGTGTGAGTGTACTTGCAAGGGTACACACACACACACACACACACACACACACACACACACACTATGATTAAACACCTAGTTTATTTAGGGAAGAACATAGAATCATCTTGGAAACAAGGTGGCCAAGCAGAGAAACAGCAGGTTTAGTGTATCTTGTGAAACTATCTTACCAACCTCTGCCTCAGCATCCCTAGGAAGCTTCAGGAGACAATGAACATGCAAAGTTGAGGTGTTCTGTTTTATTTTGTTTATTTCAAAAACTCATTTAAAAAAACTATACCACAGTACCATTGAAGAATAATTTGCACAATTAATATATGGGAAATTAATAGAGGGAAATATTTAGAGATATCCAAGAACATTAGAGACAAGCTTAAGGTTAGATGGGCAAGCAATTCTTGAGCTAAACTCAGCATCAACAAAACCCTATGAGGGGAAGCTGGGATGACTCAGTAGGTTGAGTTCCCAGGACTGAGGATTGAGTCCTGGTCCCAGTCCTGGTTCTGGTCCTCATCCCTGCCTCGGCCCGTGTGGGTCCATATGCTGAACTGGGATGTGCTTCCCACCCCAGTTCAGTTCTGCTCCTGCCCGGGGCATGCCTCTCATGTGGGAGGCCCCCAGCTCATGGGAGTGTGCCTCCCATGCAGGAGGCCCCCAGCCTAGTTCTCAGTTAGTGCGGCCCCATGCCCACCTGTGGAATGAAACTGTGTCGAAAACTAATGACGTGCAAGTATGGAGACTGCTCTGGGCCCTCCCCCTTCTCTCTGTCTCTCACTGTCTGTGTCAAAAAAAAAAAAAAAAATCTTTAAAAACAAGAGAGAGACCCTCTGCCCGTTTAAAAGGAAAGCCAGAGTGAGTGTGCCGGTGGCCTTGGACATTCTCTGCATCCATCTTCCCAGTGTCCTAGAAAGCCTGTTTCCCTGTAGTCTGTCCATAAGCTTCAATAGAATATATTTTTTGCTGTAATGGCTCTGATCCTATGTTTGGTCAAAAGATCATATAGCATTAGTTTTTTAATTAAATGTATTTGGGTGACATTGGTTAATAAAATTATATATGCTTCAAGTGTACAATTCTATAATACATCATCTATACATTGCATTGTGTGTTCACCACCCAAAGTCAAATCTCCTTCTGTTACCATTAAATTTGACCCCCTTGACCCTTTTCTACATTTATCCCACCACTTTCCTTCTAGGAAACATTATATTGTTGTCTCTGTCTATGAGTTTTTCTTTGTCTTATTTGTTTGCTGCTTTCAGTTTTACATCTCACATATGACTTAAATCATATAGTTCTTGACTTTTTCCATCTGACTTATTTCACTTAGTATGATATATTCTCAAGGTCCATCCATGTTGTTGCAGATGGCAGGATTTCATCTTTTCTTATGGCTGATAGTATTCCTTTGTGTATGTGTACTACCTCTTCTTTATCCAATCATCTATTGAAGGATCCTTTGGGTTTTTCCATGTCTTGGCCATTGTGAATAATGCTTCAGTGAACATTGGGGTATGTGTATCTTTGCAGACAAAAATTTCATATTTTTAGGCTAGATACAGAAGAAGGATTATTAGGTCATATGATAATTCTATTCTTAACTTTTTGAGGAACCTCCATACTGATTTTTATAGTGGCTGTACCAATATACATTCCCACCAGCAATGTGAAGGTTCCTTTTTCTCCAAAGCCTCTCCAACATTTATTATTATTTTTCTTGTTGATTATAGCCATTCTAACATTGTAGTTTTGATTTGCTTCTCCCTATTTGCTAGTGAAGTTGAGCATTTTTTCATATATCTGTTGGCTGTTTGTATGTCTTCTTGGGAGAAGTACCTGTTCAGGTCCTCTGCACATTTTTTAAAAAACTGGATTGATTTTCTGTTGTTGAGATGTATGAGTTCTTTATGTATTTTAAAGATTAGCTCCTTATCAGAAGTGTTGTTCTCAAATATCTCCTCATTCTGTTGGTTGACTCTTCGTTTTGTTGGTTTGTTTTGCTGTGCAGAAGCTTTTTAATTTGATACAATTCCATTAATTTATTTTTGGTTTTACTTCCCCTGCCTTTGAGGTCAAATTCACAAAATCCCCTCTAAACTCAAGATCTAAAAATTTAGTACCTCTGCTTTCTTTTATGCATTTTATTGTTGTGGGTCTTATGTTTAGATCTTTGATCCATTTTGAGTTCACTTTGGTATATGGTGACAGATAGCAGTCTAGTTTCTTTCTTTTGCACATGGCTTTCCAATTTTCCCAGCACCATTTATTGGAGAGGCTTTCTTTTCTCTAGTGTATATTTTTGGCTCCTTTGTTGAAAATTATCTATCCATGTATATGTGGCTTTATTTTTTGAGTTTTCATTTGTGTTTCATTGGTTTGTGTGTCTGTTTTTCTGCTAACACCATGCTGTTTTGTATATTGTTGCTTTGTAGTACAATTTAAAGTCAGGAAGTATGATACCCCTAGACTTGTTTCTTAGCTATTGGAGGTCTTTTGTGGTTTCAAACAAAACTGATGTGTTTTTTTTTGTTGTTGTTCAATTTCTTGAAAGTATGTCATTGAGATTTTGATTGGGATTGCATTAAATTTATGTATTGCTTTGGATAATATGGCCATGTAAACTATGCTGATTTTTGCAAGCCATGAACATGGAATATCACTTCATGTCTTTGTGTGTTCTTCAATTTCTTTTAATAATGTCTTGTAGTTTTCAGTGTATAGGTCCTTCACTTTCTTTGTTAAGTTTATTCCTAGGTATTTTATTCTATATTTTGCAATTGCAAAAGAAATGGTTTTATTCATTTATTTTTCTGAAATTTTATTGTCAGTATATAGAAACACAATGGAGTTTTGTATATTGATTTTGTATTGTACAACTTTACTGCATTTGTTTATTTTTTCTAATATTAATAGCTTTTTTAGTGGAGTCTTTGGGATATTTTATATAAAGAATAATATTATCTTCAAAAAGTGACAGTTTGACTTCTTTATTCCCAATTTGGCTGCCTCTCACTTGCCTGGTTGCTCTGGCTATAGGTCCTCCAGTACTATGTTGAATAGCTGTGGTGAGAGCATCCTTTTCTTGTGTCTGTTCTTAGAGGAAGACCTTTCAGTTTTTCATCATTGAGTATGATATTAGCTGACGGTTTTGAATATATGGCCTTCATTATGTTGAGGTACTTTCCTTCTCTACCAATTTTACTGAGTGTTTTAATCATAGATGAATGTTGTAACATTTCTAAAGAAAATACTAAGAAATAAAAAACAATAGATTAAAATGATAATACATCTCAATCAAGTGGAGTTTATTTTTGAGTCACAAAGATGATTCACCATACACAAATCAATTAATGTGATAGACCACATTAACAAAATAAAGGATAAAATTAATATTATTGTATCAGTAAATACAGAAAAAAAGTATCTTGTTACTTGCTAAAGAAATAATTATATTAACTTAATAACACCTATGCTGTAGGACAGAACAAAATGAAAATGAAATTGGCTTATTCTGTAACACGAGAGCTCCAACTTAGACTAAACTTCTTATAGCTGAGCTGAGTTAAAAACACAACATCCATTTATGATTAAAACACTCAGCATTTAATTTTTTTTTATATATATCTTTTTATATTTATAGAGAGTAATTATTTTATCTTCAGTGCATATTTATTTTTATTTTACTTTTGACAGATAGAGAGAGAGACAGAGACAGAGACAGCTAGAGAACCGAACTGTGGGAACTCCCCAGTTCAGCATGTGGGTCCGCCTGGGCCGGAGCCGGGATTCGATCCTCGGTCCTCGGG
>PVKE010029146.1:0-20455 GCA_004027555.1 Craseonycteris thonglongyai | reverse complement strand
GGTGTCTGTGTCACCTCTGAATTTCATGTCCCTAGCCTCCTTACCTTATTTTCACTACATCAAATTGGATAATCAAATTACCTGCCTCTCCTGGTGGAAGAGTTAGCGCTGTTTTATTGTACTTCCTGGCCACCCTTGTTCCTGCCAAAGACACATCTGTGCTCTCCCACTCCCCTTGGGGTTCCCCTCACTCAGTGTGGGGGGTGTGAGGGTCCCCTGAGACAAGCATGCTCAGCTCAGCCCCCACACCCTTCCCCTGGGGACCCCATGCTCACCCCTGCCCCAGACAACAGAATCAGCAACAGCCTGGTCCCAGCTAACCCATAAGCAGATCCCCCAAGTCGTAAGGTGACCAGATTTTAACAATGGTAAAGTGGGACACCATTGACCGGGGGGGGGGGGGGTTGATTAAAAATTTGGTCTATCTCCCGCCGTCCCCTAGCTTGTCATGCATTCTTTCCAAAAATCGGGACTTTTTTTAAACGCAGCAGGACGAGGGACAAATTGTTAAAAATCGGGACTGTCCTGCCAAAAGCGGGATGTCTGGTCACTCTACACTTGGCCCCTCGTGCCTCTGTCATGCCCAAGTCAGAAGGTTCCCGAGAAGATTAAGTAAATTGCATGCAATACTCGGAAATCATTAGAAGACTCCCTGGCAGGAAGTAAGCACCTAAGGAATGTTGGCCAAAGGAAAAAAGGAGTATTTTTATTTTAGAAGTCTCTAAATCTTACAGTAAAAGACAAATGCTCATTAGGCTGACCAGATACACCGTTTTAAATGAAACAGAAAACAACGGTATTGTCCTGCTTAAAATGGTACGTATGGTCAGCCAAATTCTAATGCTTTGGAAACAGTAAACTAAATGAAAGATTTAGAGTCTGACATCCCCTAAACACACACACACCTACCAGTCCTAGGAGGACTGATTTTGGAGCTCAGATCTTAGATTTTAGCCCACCTGTATTATTTTATACCAAATTTTCAGTTTCTATCAAAATAGTCAGCATACTTTTTATCTTGAGTGTAACCAACCAATGAAAGAATGTTTCACAGTAGGTCCTTTTTGGGTTCCTGACCAGAGAATGTGTATGATCTTTGAGACTTTTTAGATTCTGCTATAGGTATGACTTGTAACCATTGGTGACCTAATTTGGAATTTCTCTCTGCCACTAGAACCTGAAATGTGTCTTCTCCACAGGTAAACTTAGTCTAAGGTGACCAGATTTTAACATTGGTAAAGCGGGACACCATTGACCGGGGGAGAGGGGATTCTCGATTAAAAATTGGGTCTATCTCCCACCGTTTCCTAACTTGTCATGCATTCTTTCCAAAAATCGGGACTTTTTTAAAACGCCGCGGACGCGGGACAAATTGTTAAAAATTGGGACTGTCCCGCCAAAAGCGGGACGTCTGGTCACCTTAACTTAATCAGAAAATCTAGCATGCTTCAGAAGATCTTCTCTCCATGTAAGAAGGTAGTAGAGGAGGGAGCTGTCTGCCGATAACAAGATGCCCTGGATTCCCACAAATCTTTTTGTGAAATGTGTGGACACAGGCAGACACACTAACTGTTGGGGCCTCTAGTGTGACACATCTAGATTTAAAAAATAGTTGTGAACATACCATAATCTTCAAAAGTAAGTGATACTACCCTGTTAGGCTGACAGACTTGGGCCATTTGATGGAGGTTTTGCCCCATGAAAAAGCAAGCTTTTGTAAGAATAGTTTATGTAAGGTGACCAGATATCCTGCTTTTGGCGGGACAGTCCTGATTTTTTTTTTTTTTTTTTAAATATCTTCAGATATTTTTTTTTAATATATTTTTATTTATTTTTACTTTTGACAGAGAGAGAGAGATACCGAGACAGAGACAGAGAGAGAACTGAACTGGGAGAGCTCCCAGTACAGCATATGGTTCCGCACGGGCCAGGGCCGGGATTCGATCCCTGGTCCCCGGCGCTGCAAAGTGAGCGCTTAACCCACTGAGCCATCCCGGCTTCCCCCAGTCCTGATTTTTAACAATTTGTCCCGCGTCCCGCGGCGTTTTAAAAAAGTCCCAATTTTTGGAAAGAATGCACGACAAGCTAGGGGACGGCGGGAGATAGACCCAATTTTTAATCAAGAACCCCCTCCCCCCACTCCCCGCCCCACCCCTGGTCAATGGTGTCCTGCTTTACCAATGTTAAAATCTGGTCACCTTAGTTTATGACTACTTGGTGGGTAAAAATTATCTCTGGAAATGAAGTTGATATGAATATCAATGTTTCAGTGAATGCATGTCATTGACCTTGTCCTTCCAATACCTAGATATCAAAGTTTGAAAGAACAGAAACAATAATGAGAAGGATCAGAGAAGCAGCAAAGATTGGGGACACATTGTAAGGCTCACTGTTATTAGAAATATGACTTTTCTCAAATATTAAAAATAAATCTTTAATTCCCCTCAGGCCATCCAGTCTTTTCTACAAACATCTGGATAAAGAAATCACGTCAAATCCGTGGCATTTGAGATGTTCCTGGGGCATAAATGTTCTTGAGATTATGTTTTTGGATTACTTGAATGAACATAATAAATACTTTCAGTACTTAAAGCTGTAATGCTTTGGGTTGGATTTGGATTTCTGTTTCATTTTAGTAAAAGGTAGAGATTCCAAGTCAGCTCCTTAACCGGAAGGATATATTGGATGTGAATATAGTTTATTGCTTTCTGACCTACATTCCCCCAACCCCTATATCCCTCATCATTTGAAAAGTTACTTGACAAGTTGAGTGCCTGCAGCTCAGTATTTGCAAACATCTGCCTTGAAGGAAGCGCTTTGCTGCAGATTTTCACATGAGGATCAAAACTGGATTTAGCTTTCTTGGGTTAAATGGGAACAAGGGGGATGGTCAGACAAGAACAGAAATATATTTGAGAGCAACATGAAAGAAGAGAGTTCTGGGAGCTGTTAGAAGCTTAACCCTGGAGTCAGGTTGGACTCATGAAGACAGCCTTCAGCTGAGAGGGAAATCATCTGTGGACTGGTGCCAGTTCTGTCTCAGTTTGTCCATCTGTATAATGGGGGCTTCAGAGTCCACCCATTTGGAAAAATATATAAAGTCAATGGATGATGAAGACGTGGCCTCAAGTTCTAACTCTGCTATGAACTAGCAGTCTGACCATCAGACCACAGGCTGTCCTTAGAATTTTGTTTTCCTACAAAATAGGTCTCTGCCATCTCTTGCCTCCTGTGATGCAGAATTTTAAAAGCAAAACTCCCAAATGCAATTTAGAGCTTACTGCCAGCCTATGGAAACTGGAAGTTAATATAAATAAATCACATTCTTAATTCAGTCCATTCAACAGTATGTATTGAACCCCTGCAGCCAGGCAGGATTCCTATTCTTTCTGAGTTTATATTCCAGAGGGGAGATAGACATTGATCAAAAAATCACGGAGATGCTGGGATAGCTCAGAGGTTGAGCACTTGCCTCACAATCACAAAATCCAGGGTTCGGTTCATGGCCCCGGCCCATGCAAACCCATACGCGGGACTGTGGCACAACTGGTAACTGCCAGGATGGCGGCAAAGGTTCTCATCTCCCATACAGGAGGCCCTCAGTTTGGTTCCTACCCCATTCAGTCCCAGATCCAGCTGCGTGGAACAAAACCATGTCAAAAACTGATGATATACAACTATGGAGACAGCTCTGGGCCCTCTTCTCTCTGTCTCTGTCTTTCTCTCTGTCAAAAACAAAATAAATCTTTAAAAAAGTAATAAGAACCAATAGTGAGTCAAGGATTTTCAGGAAGCAGGACCAGTGTGTATACAAGCAAAGATAGGAAGGGACACAGAACACAGTGAACTGAAAATTCACCCTATTCATGCTTTCCTTCCTTCGCCACGTCTTACAAGAATTAAAAATTTGTAGCTCCATGTTTTGCACAATGTTTTGCACACCTTCCTGTGAAAGTTATCAGGGAAGCCATGGACAGGAGCCGAAAACTGCTCGTCTTTGGAATCAGACAGTCCTAGCTCCCAATCTGCCCCTAGAGCTTAGCAGCTGTGCAAACTTGAACAAGTTGCTTAACCTCTCTGAATCCCAGGCTCTTCATCCATAAATTAAAACCAAAGTACTTGCCTTTCAGGCTTGCTGGGAACAGGATATGATATTCAAAACATTGAGCAAGCAGAACCGAAGCCAGTGGGCACGTGGACCAGTGTTTCTCAGGTACCCAAAGTAATGGGAATTGGGGAGCCTTCCAGGGTGCCTAAAACTTAGTGGGAGTTGCTCATGGGTTCCCCGTGATCTCTTGGGATCGCCCAGCTCCCACGTGGGGCTTGACAGGATTCATACATCTTCTGCCCTCCCCAAGGCCCTCCCTGAGTGACTAGTTCAAGATCAGTAGCCAGCTGCTGGCTGCTGCTGGGGTCCATATCAGGGAGAGTCACCCCACTCCAGCTCCAGGCAGTGGGCTGAAGATAAATATGACACTGGCCAGCCTGCTAAAGAGAGGGAGATCTGAAGCTGCAAGGGTTTATGGGAATGGGGCTCCCCTTCCTGGGGCTTCTTTCTGCTACCCCATGCATTTTCCCACTCTGCCCCTCACTTCTGAGGCGCCCCCACCCCTCCCAGTGCAGCTCAGTTTCCAGGGTTCAGCCTGCCTTTCTCTTTATTCCCCTCACCTACCCACCACTGTTTTCTCTCTCTCTTCCCCTCTCCCCTCGTTTTTTTTTTAACATGCAAGTTGCCATGAAAAATTTGTTAATGAAATATTTGCTCAGAAGTCTGCTCTGGGCTACACTGATAACCTATCTGTGTTTGAGTTTGGCTTCCCGTATTCTAAATACTCATCTTCTGTCTGTTTAGCTTATTGATTGGTTTGGCAGCGTTAGAAGCCTTGTCGTGGGTGACCAAGGTCAAACTCAACACAAAGGCAACCCGGTAGGGAGTGGGACACGAACCCGTGGGCTCAGGAGGCCAGTGAGACCTCCTAGTTCCCGGAAGGGACAACCCTCCCGCCTCTCCGTCCCGGCCCCAGGTTTCACTCAGCCTCAGCTGGCCACACAGAAGTTCTTGGCAGAAAGAGTCCAGATGGGGACTTACATGCCACAGTGGCAAGGTGAGAGGCTAGCTGGTGGTGTAGCCTTAGGCGATTTCTTGAAATAGCCCTGCATGGGCAGCTTGGGGGGAATGAGGGAGGGTAGCTTGTGTTTCCTTTGAAAGGGCTTTTGGGGCGGTCATTGCTGATCGTTCTGCTAAAATCTAATTTCTCTCTAAGGTTGACTTGTTAGGTAAGGGAATGATCATTGTTGAATAACAAAAATAAAGCCAGTGGGCAGCACAAATTCACAGCCTCATTCATGGATAACCCACAAGCATTTATGACTCCAGTGGGGTCTGAACGTGTTCTAATGCTTTTGCTTCTGACCTGCTTGCCTTCATCCGGTTACTCAAGGCTGACAGCTAATGAGGTGCCCAGCAGTGAGCATACAAGCAATGTAGGGGCTCCTGGGTGTGTTAAAAGGGGCCAGAGCTGGGCTGAAATCCTGCTCCCACCACTATATGGCCAGGGCAGACTGCCTTAGTCTCTCTGAGCCTCAGTTTCCTCATCAGTCACACAGGGATCAGAACGCTTACCTCAGAGCCGCTATGAGGAAGGAGACAGGGTCTAACAGGAGTCCATGAGTGCTGTGATCTAGAAATTGTTTGGGATCAGATGTCTGCTATTGGGACATCCCCAAGTCCATCCCTCCACCTCTACTGAGAGTTAGTGGCACCTGTACCAGCTTCATTCATTCACTCACTGGACATGGTTACTGAGACGTCCCAGCTACGCCCTGCACTTGGAATGCAGGCGTAGTGAAGACACCATTCCTGGCTCCCCAGAAGCTTACCCTCCTTGCTGGAGAAATGCTCAGAAACCTGAACTGTAAATGGTCGCAGACAAAATCACTAAGGCATTAAGGACGCTGTGGACAGAGAACATTTGGGAACCTTTAGATTAATGAGTTGTCCAATTGTCCAACCTTAAGTTTCTGTTACAACTTTCTTAAATAACAGAAGGCTAGAGATAGAAGGAAACTTAGCAGTAATTTAGAACAACTACTCTCTTTACAGAGGACACATCAAAGCAAAGGGGAGGGCACTGTCACAAGTCGTCAGTTATGGGTAGAACAAGGATTAGAACTCTGGTCTCATTTCTCTCTGTCCCCTTCTGCTGAGAAACATGTAACTTAATTCACCCATATCATTTCTGTAATAATAATTAATAAGAATAAGGTTCCTTTATTTTCTCTCCCAAAACCTACCAAACCCAAATTACAGACGTAAAACCAAATTCTAACCCAACTGTGACACATCTTTACTTTGCCAGGACCTTAAAAGTCAGTGAAAGCGGCCTCTTTTGATCGAGTCAGATTGAATTCTGGAAATGCAATCAGTTGGCTCTATCTACTCGAGGCTGCTGTCTCCAAACTTGTCCAATCCCCCAAGTTTTGGATCCTGCTAAAAATATAACATAGCCCTCCCCCTTCTCTCTGTCTCTCTCTGTCTCTGTTTCTCTCTGTCAAAAATCAATAAAATAAATCTTTAAAAAATAAAAAATAAATAAATAAAAATAAAAATATAACATGCTCTAGATACAAAGAACAAACTGATTGTTGCCAGATAAAAGAGGGGTCTGGGGTGGATGGGTGAAAAGGGGTGAAGGGAAAAAGAAATATAAATTGCCAGTTACAGAAGCAGTCACAGGGATATAAAAGACAGCTTAGGACATATAGGCAACAATACTGTAACGACTGTGTATGGGCTCAGGTGGGTACTAGACCTATTGGGGGGATCACTTTGTAAGTTATATCAATGTCTAACCCCTATGCTATACACTTGAAACTGATACCATATTGTGCATCAATGGTCATTGAAAATTAAATTTTTTTAATATATCACACACAACAAAGCAGCGCAGGGCGTATGTGAACACCAGCTCACTCCAGCACGTCGTTTCTGATGGCCTTGGATGCACGTTGTGACCCAGAAATATTACAGATATGAACACGTTATTCTGGGGCCACTTTTTGTAATGGGATGGACTCACTCAAGCTCCTCTCCCATGGATGGAGGGAGACTAGGCGCCTTCCCCAGGACCCCTGGAGTTTCGTGGGAGAGGTGGGAGGTGCAGGGGAGAGTCTGCTTCCTTCCTCCCACTAGGGTGGACGCTTGTCACTCGCTCTCTGCATCTTGCCTCCCACGGCGGTTCTCTTTGCTGCAGTACCTGCTCCGGCTGGTCCCAAGTATGAGGTACAATCCTTCTAATTCAATTCTCCAACCTTTTTGGCACCAGGAACTAGTTTCATGGAAGACAACTTTTCCATGGACCGGGGGTGGGGGGAATGGTTTCAGATGATTCAAGTGCATTACGTTTATTGTGCACTTTATTTCTGCTATTATTATTACATTGTAATATATAATGAAACAATTATACATCTCACTTGCCACTATAAAGCCTGCCACCAGATGCAGCTTAATTGTCACTTGCCACTCATGAATAGGGTTTTGATATGAGTCTGCAAGCAATTGATTTATGATGGTCTCTGTGCAGTGAAACCTCTCTGATAACGTTCATCTGTATTGGCAGCCGCTCCCCAGCGCTAGCATCACCACCTCAGCTCCACCTCAGATCATCCAGCATTAGATTTTCATAGGAGCCACAACCGAGATCCCTCACATGTGCAGTTCACAGTAGGGTTCATGCTCCTATGAGGATTTAACGCCACAGTTGATCTGACAGGAGGCAGAGCTCAGGTAGTAATGTGAGCAGTAGGGAGCGGCTGTAAAGACAGATGAAGCTTCACTCACCTGACTCTCATCTCCTGCCCAGTTCCTACCAGGCATGGACCAGGCCATGACCTAGGGATTGGGAACCCTGGCTCTAGACCATTTCTTCCATCCATCTTTTCTTCTCAAATTCAAGCACTGACCCCCAAGCAGAAAATTCCAATTTGCTCTCACTTTGATAGTTAGAGAATGTATTCCTTTGTCCCAAGTCACTAATCTAGCCCCTTTTCCTGGCTTCTCACAACCAAACAGACCTACCTATCCAAATCTATCAAGGTATCAACACCTCCTTAGGGTGCTGTCGCTTTTTCATAGTTGTTGCAGTTCATGACATGGGGTTGCTTTAAAATATTTGAACCTTTCCATGCATGGTAAAGGAAATCCTTTACAAGCAAAAAGCAAATGTATGAAAAACAAACAGATTTTTCAAAACTCCAGCTTCAGATGCCGCTGTGTTTGTTTCTCTCTGAAGCCATCGGCGCCACTGTTTCCAAACACTAACTGACTTGTTGAGGACAGTCTTAGACCCAGAAATGACACCCAGACGTCTGAGCTGATTCCTTTGTAGTTCAAGATCACGGGAGGTGTGACCCAGCGCTGGAGCAGCAGTGGGCATCTGAGAGCTTCGCAACAATAAGTCGGTGCTGCTGTTGACACATGAAGCTTCAGTGGCCCCGCCAAACTGATCAAATACAAACCCAATTTCCCATTTGCAGGGTTGGGTGGGCTAACAAATTGTATCCAAGGCTTTGCACCGAAGCCTTTAAGAAAACGGAGTTACTGCCGTGAACGCATGCTGGCTCTCCCTCCAACTCGAACATTTCATCACCAGGTGAGTGGATGACATGCAGGTGGAGCTACGCTAATGACAATAATAATAGATACATTTGAAAATCCTCTCTTTGGCCCCGTCACCTTCACATACACTATATCATTTAATTCCCACAACAGCCCTAAAAGGTAACTACTGTTATTATCCCTTTGTGTCAAATAATTGTGTGAAATATTTACCAATGGGTTTCTCCCCTGGAATGGCTTTTGTTTACCTAGCCCTTTGCTTGCCCCCCAAATACACACTGGCATTCAGATCACCTGGGATGGGATGGCAAAAATCAAAATTAAAAAAATAATAAATGTTTTTCTGAGCATTTGAACGCCAAAATGTAAGTCTAGTTCCAAACATCAGATCTGGAATTTGAACAGATGCACATTTTTTTCCCTTTTTTCCAGACCACTAAAACTCTCCATATCAGCGATAAAGCTGTTTCACTTATTACCGTTCGTGTGTTCACCGGAGTAGCACTTTTAATTTCCTTCTAAAACTTTTCGTTGGTAGTCACCACTTGGCTAACTGTTTGGCACAAGATGCCTATCTTTTGTCCTGTCTTGGCTTTCAATATGCCTTCCTCACTGAGCATACTCATTTTTAGCTTTTGATTTAAAGTGAGAGACCATGCAACTCTTGCCCTTGAACATTTAGAGGCCATTGTAGAGTTATTAATGGGCCTAATTTCAATATTGTTGTGTCTCAGGAACAGGGAGACCCCAGGAGTAGAAGAGAGATGGTACAACAGTTGGTCCATGGAGCAGTCAGAACACACACATTTGTCTATTAAGTTCACCACCTCATAAGGGTGTGGTTCATGGTGCCCCAACACAATTACAAGTAACTCCAACATCACTGATTACAGATCACCATAACAAATATATAATAATAACATTGTGAGAATTACCGAAATGTGACACAGACCCACAAAGTGAGCAAACGCTGTTGGAAAATTTGCACATCACGTTTATGTATAACTTTTGACTTCTCCCAAATGTAACTGCAGTTGGCCCTTGGTACCCATGGGAGATGGGTCCCAGGCCCCCATGGATCCATGAATGGCCAAGTCCCTTATTTAAAATGGCATAGAACAATGCCTACAATCAGCCCTCTGTGTCCATGGAGTCCCAATAGTACACTGAAAATACAGTTTTAGATCCACAGTTGGTTGAATCAGCAGATTTGAAATCCATGGATGAAGAGAGCCGACTATATTTATTGAAGAAAGTCCATGTAGAAGTGAATCCACAGCTCAAATCATGTTGCTCAAAGGTCAACTACCTTGATATTATGCAACAATTCTCATGAATCTCACAAGCATTATGCTGAGCGGAAGAGGTCAACCTTAAAAGGTTACATACTGTATAATTCCATTCATATGACAGTGTCCAAAAGATTATAATGTTGGAGAATAGATCACTGTTTGCCAGGGAGGTGTCTTAATTGTGCAAGTGTTAAAGTTCATGAAACTATATACCGCCCCCCCCAAAAAAAATTTTACTGTTCAATCATTTTAAAAATACAGTGATGCCTTGGAATTTGAACTTAATCCATCCCAGAACCCTGTTTGAGTTACAAAATGTTCGAGTTCCAAGACAAGTTTTCCCTTTAAATAACAGATACAGAATTCATCTGTTCCTGGGTGCCACAAACTCAAATTTTCTAACTCTGTGTTAGACCGGTACCCGGCACTGTTCTTGAAGTATGCGTCACACGAACAATGAGTGGGCGGTCAGATAAAGCTACGAGCCACACAGTTGATACGTTCCACGTGAACAACGTGTTGGTGATTGGATTCCAAAGCAGCGTTCAAATTCCAAGGAAAAATTTGTTTGATTTTTTAGTTCAGATTCCAAGTTGTTCGAGTTTTGAGGTACTCGGATTCCAACGTGTCACTATAGAATTTACAGGAAAAGTTTCCTCTATTTTCAAAAATAACATTACTTTGAAAAATAAAAGAAAAACAGTGAGATCTCATTATTATTTCCATTGGATTAGCAAAGATTAACATGCTTGACAATAGCCTTTATCAAGACAAGAGGTTAGGGGTCACTGACTACTGCTAGGAGACTAAATTGGTAAATCACTTAAAAAGATAATTTACCTATTATAATACTACATATTTCTACCTTGTGACCTAATAATTATAATTATTGTGTACATAAACAAAGAGGTATATACAAGGATCTTCATCCTGGCATTGTAATAATAAAAAAAAATGAGAACAGCCTAAAGTCCATTGGTAAAAGGATGGCTAAGAATATACAAGGGGCTGTCTGGAAAAAATCCAGTCATTGTCAGTATAATGAGAATGGTTACATGGCAGGATATTTCCGGACAGCCCTCGTTTATCTGCGTACTGGAATACAATAGCCATTTAGGAGTGTGACAATTCTATCTGTAGTGTCTGGGTCAAACTCCAAGACATATTTTCAAGTGGGGGAGAGAGGTGGAAGCAAAATGCAGATCAATGCATACAGCATGCTACCATTTATATATATATATATATGTGTGTATATATATATATATATATGTGTGTGTGTGTGTGTGTGTGTGTGTGTGTGTGTGTGTGTGTATAGAAGAATATTGCCTAAATGCACACACACATCACACAATAAAAAATCTACAAGGGACACAACAAATCAGAAATAGTACTTACTTCTGACAGTTAAATGGGAAAAGGACCATCTGAAGAGATTTGAGGTTCTTTTTTTCACATTGAAAATGTATGCATGTATTACTTGCACATTAAAATAGAACTCTTTTTTCTTTTTTTAGAGGGAACTCATTCTAGAACAGAGAAAGAAGGCAGTGGGCCAGTCAGAGGTCTGTCATCACCAAAGGAGTAGGGCGTCGCAGGCACCAGGAAAGTGCCAGTCACTGTGGACCTCAGAAGTCTGGTCTGGGCTTGAGAAGCCAGAGCTGCCCCACGTCTGTGGTGAGCAGGGGGCCCTAACCTCCTTCCCAGCCACAGAACCCGTAAGAGAACCAGGCACGGGACCTTACCCAGGAGCTAGCCTCCTTGTACCTTCTTTCCTGCCTCACCTGTACCTGGACACAACGTTCAGATGCTGTCGACCCCATGAGGGGGCCCCTGACTACTTGTGCGCATTTCCCCTGCCCCCTTGTCTGTTCCAGCCGTGCAAAAGACAGTGCACAACAAAAGGAAGCTCTCACCCTTCCCTCGGCCTTTCCTGGCACGTTTTCTCCGCTTGGAATTCTCTTTCAGGCATCAGGACTGAGTGCTTTCTTGGGCAAACCTTCCCAGTTCTCCGGGCCCTCCAGGGCCCCTTCTCTGTGTGCCGCGGGCTTTCTACGGACAGCTCCAGCTGTTCACTCTGCCATCTGTGCGTGACCCTTCTCCTCACCCCTGCATCACACTCATCATTGGGTTCCTGGTGCCAGTACAACACCGGCCAGGTGCCGGTACTCAAAAGCATGTGTTTTTTGAAATGTATTCTCAAACTCTTTATTGAATTAGCTCAAATGAAAGGAAAACTTTGATCAGATCCAAGTTGAGACTACTCCTCCTGGAGGTGGTGGTTTATTCCTACCATCTGCTGACATGGAGAAATGGGCCAGGGCAAAGTGTGCTGCTCAATCAGCCACCAGGGGGGGATGGAAAATGCCCGTGACATGGGCGGATTCCTGTGGTGTCGATATTCCCATTGCAGTCGATGTCAAGCTTACCAACGTGAGCTGAGAAAAGATGGGCAGCATTGGTTCTCCGAAGCCGATGTGAGCTGCCTCCAGCCCAGCACTGGCCCAGGAGCCGCCTCAGTCCTGCTCAATCCACCCCCGGCCCCCACTTATCCAGAACCACAGGTGGCTGGGGCCCCTGGCTCGGGCCTCAGAATTCCTGCCTGACCATCTCTTACTGGCCACTCCTCAAAGGCTTGCTCAGAACTCACTTCCTCCAGCATGCTTCCTGGGATTGTCTAGACGAGCAGGCAGGCACTCCTTTGACGTTTCTGAAGAGTCTTTGGGCTCCAGTCGCTCTTGTCCAGTTCCCACGACTCGTTTCGACTTTGGAAACTCTCTCAATTGTTGCCATCTTAGGCCCTATGTGTCTCTTTTCTCTTTATCCTCCTTTGCTCAACTGGATTCTAAGCTCGAGTCAGGACAAAGGCCATTTCAGGTCTCCATCTTGGGTCTTCTTGTCAGCGGGCACAATGCTGAGAACATAGCGTGTACTTAACATGTGACGAGCTCCGGGCTTCCATGCCCATTGGAGATTGAACCCCAAGGACTCAGCGACTATGCTGGGGGTGTCTGTAGGCAGTCATCTCATTTGCTGGCTCAGTCTCTGGCCCTGGCCCATGTTTTGGATTCCACCTCTGACTCGTTCCCCATCTGTCATTCAGCATCAGACCTCCATCCTATTGGCCTCACCTGCTACACCACTCCTTCATTTGCAAATACTTCATAGCGCCTACTGACTGCTCCTTCAGTGCCAACCACCCCCCTGGTTTGCCCCTCACTGTCAAGTGTGACATCTTGGATGGATGAAGAGATGAAGGAAAGCTGAGGGAGGAATAAACAGAATAGCTTGCGGCCCGACTTGCTCTGAGTGGTAACGGCCACCTCTCAGTTCCTCTGCCTGAAACTCCTTACCAATTCCCCAAGGCCCAGTTCCAAGCCCCGCTCATTTAGGCGCTTTCAGCACATCCTTCCTGAATGCCTAATAATGAGTTTCTAACAAGGAACTGCGCTCTGTAATTCTTCCCACTCGGTAGGACAGGTCCCTTCTCCGGAACTCCTGAGGGCCGCGTCTCTTGTTGTATTTACCTTCGTTTGCCTGCTCTAATCTATTTATGTCTTCGCCTTTGCCACCACCCCCGTGACGTGGTAAGCTCTTGAGAGTGACTTTTTCTGCACTACTATCTTTGTATTTCCGGCATCCCTCGAAGACAGGGTTTTGTGGCTCGCAGGGCTCAGTGGGTATTTCTGATTTGACTCAATTCACTAAATTGAATCGCTGGCTAATGAATGGATGAATGGAACTCTGAATAGGCGGTTCTACAAATCTCCCCACAGGGCCCAGTGCTCGGCTCCTCACAGAACAGACCATCAGTCAACGCTGTTGACAGACTTTTTGATGTGTTTGAAAATGCAGAGAGGAGATGCCTGGAGAGTCAGAGGTTTTTATTTGCTCAATATGTTTTGGCTTCAGACCCTCCAACAGTCACAGAACTGGCGCTTTCAAAACCAGAACGGCAGTCGCCTTCCTTCTCGAGCCAGGTTGCCACAGAGAAGGACCTGAGAATCAAGTGCTTCTGAACGGCTCGAGCCAAGGCGTAGCTGAAGACCGAAAATTCCAAAGGCTTTCCTGGCCTCCCTCGAACGGGGGCCCCATTATTAGCCTCCTCTGTGAGGCCCGGCTGCCGTCTGGCTGGGCGGCTGAAATGTCTTTCTCTTGGGTTCATGCTGTGGCTTGGTAGGCCATCGCCACTTCCTAGAAGCCAAGTCCATGGAGAATAAGGGAGGCCCTGGTGGTCTGTGGTTGGGGAAGGCGTTTCCTTTGCCATGAAGCCCCAGGGAAGGTCCAGAGGGCAGTCCCAGCCCAGACCCTCTAGCAGCGAGACCCCCACCAGATCAAGCTCTTCTTGGAGGGGAGGGGGAACAAACCTTCTGAAACTCTGGGGGTGTCTCTGGTTTTCAGAGAAAGTGTCAAGGGAAGGACAGCTCAGGCCTGCTGGATCTCAACAACCTGAGTGGACATGCGGGGGCCCAAGCGGGGACGGAGTGACAGGCCGAGACCACAGACATGCAATCCAAATGGGATTCAGTCTGGTGACATTGCCTGCAGGAGGAATTGAAGCATGTCCTGCTGCCAGCCTATGGGCAGGAAAGAAGGGGTCCGTTCAGTGCCACTGGCAGAAAAAGGGGAGCTGCCACGTGTGCCCTCCAGGGTGAGTGTCCCCAATAGCCAAGAGCCACAAGCCTTGCAAACCACCGAAATAAGCGGATGGCTGCAACAGTGTGGTCTTAGGGTTCTGGGCACAGCTCCTGGCTTAAAAAGGTAGTTCACTTTCCCATGAACCAGATAGTACCTGAAATTCCATCACTGCTTTGCCTGAGGCTTACATGTCTATAAAAATACAAACATGTAGGGGGAGCACTCCAAATACGAGCAGTATTTATACTTGATGTCTGGACCCTTTGGAGATTCCTTCCTGTGGGCAGGTTTTCTGAGGGACAGGGATAAAGAAAGTGACAGGGCCTGGGAATTCTGGGTAGTTGAGGAAGGCCAGGTCTGGGAGGAGCAGAGGAAGGGACAGAGCTCCTAAACACACTGCCCCGGGCACAGTTTCTCCGGGGGCCATGCCTGCAGATCACTGTCTGAGTCACTCTTTGCTACTCCCTCCACAAAAGAAATCAGGCTGGGGGTTCTCCTAACCAAGGCCGACTTCAACGGGCACAGACCTGCCTTCTCACAGGCACCCACACCCAGGAGGGCCCCATGTTTTGTTTAACGCTCCACCAGTCACCACCTTGAAATTCTTAAGCATTTGTAAACAAGGGGCTCCACCTTTGCCTTTTGTATGGCACCCCACAAATGAAGCAGCCAGCCTTGCTCCTGATTAGGCCCCAGCAAACCACAGAAGCGCTCTGACGGGATGTCAGTCAAACCTGCCAATTCTCTCTTCATCACCCATGCATTTCCTTTGGTCTATTTTTACATATCAGGGGAGAGTTGAAGAAATGTCCTTAATTCGGAGCACTTTAATTCACCTCCACCAACTAAGCCTCTTTCGAGGTGACTTAGGTGTCATGTGATCTGTCCTATTATTAGCACACGCCCAGCCACCCCAGCCCCCAAACTCCTGCTGCCCTTGCCCTTATATATCTCTCTCCCTCAGCAGAAAAGTGGCACATGACTGCCTAGCCTCAAGAATCCTTGGCACAGGTCCCTGTTTCTCAGCCGTATCTATTGTTGTGCGAGTCTTGCTGACATTCCTGACTTTTAGCGGGGAATGCCATTAGTCAATCGGCTGCATGTGTTTTGGAAAAATGAAATAACTCCAGTCAAGGCAAACACAGTCAATAATCCTTCAACAATCCAGGACAGTTGCGGGGGCGGCAAAGGCAGGGTTTTGTCTTCTCGTTGTTTGGAATGCATTTAATCGGCTGCCGGATCCTTCGCACTCAGGCTAGGGCTCCCGGACACAGAAAGAAGAGATCAAAAGCTCTTTAAAAATGTGGAGCCCAAACCTGGGTATGAAGAAGAGTACAAGTGGGCTATTCACACAAGTGTCATGGAGAACACGGTGCCCAACAGGCGGCCCATGCAATGGTTCTTCAGGGGAAAGGAGCCATAGCCTTCCGTGTGGTTTAAGACGATAAACATTCTCTCTCTAACAAACTCTTGGTAAGTGTGCCCATTCTCAGAACAGGCGGACGTAGCGCAGTGGGTATGTATGGTTCCAGAGCCAGACCGACTGGATTCCAATTTCTTTTTTAATTTTAAAAATTTATTTTTTCAGGGGAAGCTGGGATGGCTCAGTGGGTTAAGCGCTCGCTTTGAAGCCCCGGGGACCGAGGATCGAGTCCCGGCCCCGGACCGTGCGAACCCATATGCTGAACTGGGGAGTGCCCCCAGTTCAGTTCTCTCTCTGTCTCTGTATCTCTCTCTCTCTCTCCCTCTCTCTCTCTCTCTCTGTCAAAAAGAATTATAAAAATAAATAAATAAATAAAATATAATAAAATAAAATTTATTTTTTCAACTAGAGTTAACATACAGTATTATATTAGTTGCAGGTATACAACACAGAGATTAAATATTTCTATAACTTACAAAGCGATCACCCCAAAAAGTCTAGCGGATGGGGTTCCAATCTTGACATGTTCCCTTATTAAGCATTGACCTTGGACAAGTGACTTAACAGCATTGTGCCTCCATTTTGGTTTCTCCCCGTACCCATTATGTATACTTTATTGCTCAATGATGCTAAAAGAAGAACAGTAGGAATTCAAATGCTTTCAAAAAATTATTTGTCTTCTATGTTGCCTTTATGCATCTATAATCAGTGCAAACTAGTTTCTACAGGACTAGTGTTTAGTAGTTTTCTTACAACATTCAACAGAATTTTGTTCGTTTATATCGTTAAACATATTGGCGTGACATTGGTTAGTAAAAATTACACAGGTTCTAAGTGTACAATTCTAGATGACATCGTCTATGTGTTGCTTTGTGTGCTCACCACCCAAAGTCAGTTCTTCCATCACCATATATTTGATACTCCCTCCCATTTCCCTTTCTGCAAACTAATAAGTTATAGCTGTAGTGTCTCAGGGTTATTGGGGGAATAAATGAATTAGTATCTGGTGGATGAAAGACTGCTGCACCGTCTTTGGCATTCTTCCCATTGAAAGGTGAGGTCTGACTTCCCCTCCTCTTGATTCTGGGCTAGTTTACTATGGTTCTGGCAACTCGACCAAGGAAGAAGTAAAATTTGCCAGTTCTGGGCCGAGCCACCTTCATCTCTGGCTGAATACCTCACTGAAGACGCCACATGGAAGGGAGCTGAGTGGCTAAAAGCATTGTACTGTAGATTCATGCGCTCTCTTCCACCCGTAAGCCATATATTTCGTGTCCATTGCACTCCCCTCTTTATTCCGTGACTATGCATCTGCCTCCCCTGGTCAGACACCTCTCAAGATCTGCTCTATGTGTTCCCAGCACCTGGTATAGAGTACATAAAATGAACTTTTATGAACTAAACTGAACACACCCCAGGGTTTGCAATGAGAGAAAAATTAAATTGTAGCCACTTCAGGAATTCTCCCCATCTAGGTGGGACCTTGAAGAACTCGGACTCCCTTCAGCTCCTCGCCCACTAACATCAGTGGTCCCAGCACACAATCTCGTTTTGGTACTAACCCGAATGAAATATCATTAAGAAGGTAGCAGAAAGGCCACATGACTCATTCCAAGACTGAAAATAATTCCTCTTTAAATCATCATTATAATGGTGAAAGTAATGTCTTGCCTTTGCATAGCAGTCCTGGTTACCATTAGCTGAGTGGACCATATCCGAAACCTGCTTCTGTATCCATAACCCCCAACTAACAAGGATAAATAACTCCCCAGTAGTTACAAGGCCAGTAAATAATGAAGTCCAGAACTGAACCCAGGTGTCTGAGCCCTCAGCCTGGCCTCTTCCCATTGTGTACCCCCAACAGCCACCTCTAAGCACTGCGTACTTGTCCAAGAGCTTTTATTCATATGCACACGATCCCATTCAGCATCCTCAAAGGGGCTGAGGGTCTGATCAACCACAATGCTTTGGTATTATTCACACCGCTAACTAAATATGTTACACTAGGATCATTATAGAGTTTGTCTTCCCAAATAAGGAACAACTTTTTAGAAGGAAAATGACTCTAATGGGACTGAATTGGGAACTCTCTTGAGTGCAAAAGGAAAAAAATTAGGTTGGCCCAGCTTTTCATAGTGGCATGTTGATGAAATGCCATGAATGAATTGTGGGGTGAATGAATGACATATTTCAAAGTGGAAACATAAATCATGAGAAAGAACCAATTCCCCAAAGAAACAGGGCTGCAGATAGCACTTCCCTAATTTCCAGCCCCTCTCACATTTGTCATTCTGAGAAGACCACTCTGTCAGAACCCCTTGGATGGAGACACGAAGCTAGCGCAGTGAGGAAACTCACTCTTTAGAGCATCTCTTTGCTTCCATTCCAGGTGGTAAGACAATGGAATGTCTTTGTTCTCATGAACTAAATGGTCTGCACTCATCACTGGCCACTCAACGGGTCCCGTAGACGTGAAGACAGAGCAGGTATCACCTGATGCCTGGGATGAGACTGTCAGTAGGGACATGCTTACATCTCTCCTAAGAGCACATGAGTTTTCTTGCTCAATGCTCCCCTTAAAAACAAAATCCTCCTGGGGATGCTGGGATAGCTCAGTGGTTGAGCAATTGACTCACAATCACGTGCTCTGGGGTTCGATTCCCAGCTCTGGCCCATGCAAACCCCCACGCTGAGCTGCAGCACAACTGGTAACTGCCGGGATGGCTCGGTGGCGAAGGTTCTTATCTCCCGTGCAGGAAGCCCCTGGTTCAGTTCCCACCCCATGCAGCCCCACATCCACCTGTGTGGAATAAAAACTATGTCACAACTCATAATGTACAACTATGGAGACTGTTTTGGGCCCTCCCCACTTTTGTCTGTCTTTCTCTCTCTTGCATTCTCTCAAACAATAAAATAAAATCTCAAAAAAAAGAGAGAAAGAGAGTATAGACACAGGCCTTTCTGCTTCCAGAGCCATGCCTGCTCTCCACGCCCTGCCACCATCATATCTCTGTCCTGTCCCCTTGGGGTCAGGCACTCTCAGTGGCTTCAACCTCCAGAAGTTTGTTCCTGTCCCACCAGCGGTCCTACAGTGGCTGTCCTGACACAGGTACCACTTCCTGCCCTGTGTGTCCACCTCACAGTCTGTGTAACTGCTGTGCACAGGCTACGTGTCACGGAAAGATTACGTCTGCATTCCCGCAGGGCGTTTATCAGCCAGGCATCCGGCAGCTGCTTCACCCTCCAACTGGACCCCACTTTCCCCACTCCCATGCGTCTGCATGCCCATTACCCGGGTCTTCTCCCATCTCCTCTCCTCCCCTCCAGGCCTTTCCCTGTCGGCCCCACCCCTTGGGCAGCCTCTCTCCCTCCTCCCCCCACACACAGACCTCTCCTTCCTGCACCTTCCACAGCATGTCCATCCTGTCCCGCTCAGCATTCACTTACTACCTCCTCGCCTGTCCTGGGCACGACTGGCACTGTGTTGACTACCCTTGTTCTGACTGGACTGCAAGCTCCTTAGAAGCTAGGACCATGCCTTGCCCTTGGTTCATACTGCGCTTCCAACGCTGTCCTTACCAACCTCCAGCCTGTTGCACTGGGGACGTGGAGGATGTTTATGCTGCAAGGATTCCTCTAGGCACTTGAGCACTGTGCTCCCTTTGGGTGTGGAACTGGAGCTGGTCAACTAACCGGCTAACCTCCCTTAACCATCTGACCTCCCCGTAGCCCAGAACCATCTCGGAGGGGGTACTCCGCCCCACCTCCAACAGCCGTCCCTGGCAGAGAGAGAACCACTCTGTCTCCCGAATCCCCATGGAGACTGGCAGAGCCCTGCTCGAGGGGAAGCAGGCTGGGTGCCTCCCCCTGGACTCGGCGTACGTTCTCACAGGGACACATTCTGTCTTAACAGCGGCTCAGTCGGCGCCCCGAGTCCCAGCCATCTCCTGCATCAAGGTCCCCAGATGGCCCGTTCTGTGCAGCATGTGGTGATGGAGGGAGGCGCTAGCGCGGGGGGCGAGCAGCTTGGATGCTGAGTGCCACCAAATCATTTGTCCCTCCATCCTGGCTCTTCTGCAAGAAGTCTTGCTCTTCACAGGCGTCCTGATGGCGAATGAGAGCCTTGGCCACATCCAGCCTGCACGTGCTGGAAGCGTTTTGGGCCGAGGAGGCTGCTTTCTTCTCTCTAATCAGCCTGCCTTCCCTCCTCTCTCAAGCTGAGTTGGAAAGCTCTTGAAAGGTAGCAGATTGCAGCCACTGAAGGCTGGTGTCTTCTGTTTATCCACAGACTGAGGACAGGGGCCAATGCAAGAGCCCCTGTGCTGTCCCTTCCACGCTCTCCTGGCTCTGCAGACCCTGGTGCAGCCAGCCGGGCTGTCCAAGGCTCCAGCTTCTCCCCCCAGCCCCTACTCCCCCAGCTTCTCACTCAAAATATCCGTTCTCTGTGCTGTCCACACATGGCTACACCCATTTAAATCAATCAAGATG
>PVKE010029145.1:0-20454 GCA_004027555.1 Craseonycteris thonglongyai | reverse complement strand
AAAAAAAAAAAAAAAAAAAAAAAAAAAAAAAAAAAAAAAAAAAAAAAAAAAAAAAAAAGAAGTAATAAATAAAAGATGGATTCTCTGGGGGAAACAAAAGGACAAACACTAGTAGTCAAAAACAAACAGAAAAAATGAAAGTACATATTTGTAAATTAAATGATAAAGGGAAATAACCAATGAAACAAAAGACTAGAAAAATGAGGTTACTCTGTATAAATCCAAATAAACATTTGAAAACCTAGATGAAAGAAAAATAAACAATGAAAATAAAATTTACCAAACTTTACTAGAATAGAAATAGAGTGGTTAAACCAAGATATTTTTATAAAACAAATGTTAATTAAAGGAACACTACTCAAAATAGCACCATAGCTAGATGCTTTGGTGGAGGAATTCTGATGTCATTGCAGAGACTAGATAATCATAATCTACACACATTTTTGAATGCTACAAAGCATATATAGATTTAATATCTACAGTGATAATAATAGCACTTAGAAAGATATAAGATTATAAATAAAACATCAGCAAATAAAATCAGTATCGTCTTAAAAATCTGCCTCATAGGGCAGTTAAATTTACTCTGGAAAGGCAAAAATAGTTCAGTATTAGCATTACCCATTTGTGTGCCTCAGTCCTAAATCCAGAAACATATCCAATAACTTAATGAATAAATACTGAGTTGCATTCCCACTGCTTCCTGGCAGAGATGGCATCATGAGCTTGCATTCAATGTGGTCACATAGGCACTCATGCTTAAAGAGCCCATGCTTGGTTTAAAGTTCTGCTGTAGCTGTCTTAAATTTTTAATTTTTTAACTGGTCATCCCACAGTTGACATGGGCAGATCTGGATTTGGATCCTAGTTATCATTCATTATCTACTTGTCTTTGGACAAGTAAGTCACTTCATTCCTCTGTACCATGCTATTGTGCAGTGCGTTAGTAGAGATTGTAGCTGGCATATGACAGTGCCAAGCACATAGTAAGTGATACATACATGGTAATTGATGTGGTGGTGGTCGAAATTATCATTGCGACTAGTTGTTCCCTATCTCTAATATTGGTTAAAAGAAAGAGAGAGAGTAGACAATTCTGATGTGAAGTATCAGAGATTTTAAGGAAAGAAATTCTTTAGCTGAGTCTTGATGGCTAAGCCCAGAATTGAGTTAATATATAAAGTACATAAAAGAGCACCTATCAAATTGAGAATGCCAGATAGGTGATATATTGTAATCTGTGGAAACACAAGTCAGGCAAGAAACTTAAAAGAAGCAGGCAAAGGCCATTTCACAGAGGATGAGTCTGTTATGTGAAAGACCCTGATGTGATCTTGTAGGCAGTGAAAAGTCATTACAGTGTTCAAGTATAATTGTGACAGAATCTGACCTGCCGTCTTGAGAATTGCTATGACAGCAATATAGAGACACGAAGAACTGTGAAATAAAAGTTGACTTCCCATTGCTGTTACTTTTCTTACTGGCACACCTGACAAAGACCATTTCAATTTCTTGAGTAAGTAATAACATCGAGCAGATGAACTCTCAGCTCAAGAAAGTGCCTTTGGGCCACAGCTTCTGCGCCAGAAGGCAATCTGGTGAAGAGTCCACCATAATTCACATCCTACACCCTGCTTACACCCTGCACCCAAGGGAGACTCAGAATAGGTGCTAGAATCCTTAGATTGCCAGCCCTCATGATATCTTTTCCAAACCAATTCCAGGCTCACAGAGACAGAACTAGTCCTCTGCTGAGAGCTTTAACATGTCCAGTCCCAGGACACCCAGGACACGGCCTTTAGCATTTACTAGAGCTGCCAGAGGATCTGTGGATGCTCTCATTGTCATTCACAGCAGATGTCATGGCAGTCAATAAGCAACGTTTATTGAACACCCACTGGGCTGAGCGCACAGAAATAGGTCTACAGAAAACTGCCACAGCAAAGACGGCAGTGGGAGATGGTAGTACCTCATGTGTTGTGTCTGACATGCCTGTCAATAGCATTAGCTCTTCCAGGCCATTAAGAATATTCAATATGACTAAAGATGTGACTGGCAGACTGACCCTCTGCCAGTTTCCAAGGTGTCTGACAGCCAAGGATGCACTAAACTTTGGAGAATTCTGAGAATATTTTGAATTCTTTATGAATCAAAGAAAATGTCAATTTGTCATGCATGATCAATTATGTCTGGATTTCAATTTGACTTACTATTTACTCAGTTCTGACTAGCAACAACTACTCAAAACAGAAACATATTTTTTATATTATATTTTAAAATTTTCAATAGCATAAATGTTAAATATGCTATTTACTCTAGCAGTTGGGGAGATTGTTTTGTAAGGTAAATATTTTGAACTCTCACAGAAGGAAAAAAAATGGTACATATAATAAAACTGCATTTTGAAAATTTATTTTTCTACAATGTATCCTGGTATCATCCAGTCCTTTATTTAAAATATTCTTAGACAAAAAAAGTCATTAACATTTATAAGCAAGGTTCTTTATTATGTAGAAAAATATCTTTTTTTTTTTTGGTAATTTTTTGCTGAGTATATAAACTATTTTACATAGTACCATTATCTCATCATCAGTCATTAAGTAATATTGCTGTGTGTAGTTATCGTCTATATTTCAAGTTTTTTTTCCTGCAAAACATAATTCTCCAGTCATTCCATAATTACATTTACAAAGATAGATGAAGAACCTTGTTACAAATCTCTACCTTGTCCAAGAAATGAGATTGAATGGGGTGTCAGATTGTTCAAATCTTCTAAAATAAAAAAATTCTGGAGATCCAGTTTGTGTGACAACAACATGCATTTAACGAAACAAAAAATAATCAATTCCATGCCAGTGACAGGAGGTGATTCAGCTAGCTGGCTGGCAGTAAAGGTTGTTTAGCAGGTTTCAGATTCCTAATTGGGTATCTAGCTTGCTAAGTAGCAGCTGGTCTTTAATTAGTTGAAAAATTATTACCATTAAGAGTTGCTTTAAAAAGAAAAAGAACAAAATAATTAAAATGTTAGAATCCATATGGTGGGTACTTGTTCTTACTTGTCAATAGCTGTTTTCTTTATCACTAATAAGTTTAAAAATATTCCTATGCCACTTCTTTAAAAATGTAACTCATGTAAATGTAAAATCCCCAAAGATTCCCAGAAGGGAATAGCAAAAAAATAACTGCTTGCCACTTAATAATTCTTTTTTTTTTACCATAAAATGATCGCCAACACTCCCCACCCCACAGATTGAAAATGTAATTAATAAGTCAATTTTACAACAGGCCTCGTTATTGAAGGGGTTATCAAATTCCCAGACTTGATTTGTTATGAACGGAATGACATGAGTGGAAATATCAGTACTATACAGATGACAGAAAAATTGCCTTTGCACACAGTTTCCATTTAGTGATTAGTAGGAAGTTAATCTTGCCTGAAACAAGAAAACATACATTTACCATGACTTTATAGAGTTCTACCCTTTTTATAGGAAGTTTTGTAAAAATATAACGGTAATGCATTATGTAGAGATTAACTAGTCTTACACACTGAATATGCCATGAAACTCTACAGTTAAGTATACAATATAACATTCTTACCTTCCTTATTGACAAAACTGCTGCTGAGACCAAATATTTAAAATACATTTTGCTTTTCATATTTTTTCAGTTGAGGGGTGGTAGTGTAGTAGAAAGTGAGTTTTGTCATGGATACAGATGACAGAATGAATGGTTACCGGAGGAAGGGGGTGGGTAGGGTGAGTCGAGTAAAGGTGGTTACATATAAGGTAACACAAGGAAGCTAGACTTTGGATGGTGAGCGTGAAATAGAGTACACAGATGTCAAATTATGATTTGTACACCTGAATATTATATACTATTAACCAATGTCACCCAAATACATATAATTAAAACAAGAAAAGTATACTAGTTTTGGTGCTGATAGCACTGGATTCAAATTTTAGCTCCTCCTTTTACTAAATATACCTTAACTCATCTTTGGCTCTATTTTGACTTCTACAATGTAAGAATAATAAAATCCAACCTGTTGGATTATAGTAAACTTTACAAAGTAAATATTTCTGGAATGTATTACCAAGTCCATACACTTTCTTTTATTCTTTTCTTGTATTTATTTCAATATACATGTAATATATTTTAGTTATCTGGAAAAATCAATTATTGGGTCATGCTCTTTTGGTATCCATGAGCAACAATTCATAAATGCATCCAATGTAATTTTGTGTAAAATTACATTGATGGATTGTTGAGATTTGGCCATTTCTTGAAACACAAAGATCATTTGATTTTTTCATGCCATTCACCCCACAGTTGTCAGAGATAAGACTGAATTGAATGGAAAATTTGACATAATATTTACCTTTCATCCTCCTGAAGCTGCTAATTCACATAAAGAGGAAGTGTTCATATAGGACTCAAGTCAATTCCTTGACTGTAGACCGATTTTAATGTGTATCCAATTAGTGAGCAGAATCATACTTATGCCCAACACTGGTTTTTGTGGCTACCATAGGACAACATGCTTCCTCTCTTGACAGAATGAGAAACGTTTTTTTTTTTAATTTAAATTCTTTAAACCACTTCTTTTCTCATTTTAATATTAGTTTTTCAAATTTATTGCAGGATAATAAAAGAAATCCTTTTATTTTCATAATGTCTTGCGTTAATACCTGTCCCTATTTTTCTGCCTACTTTTCAGCATTATCTAAAGTCTCTGCTCATGAAATTTTCCCATCACTTTCTGCTGGCTGCTGAGTTCACTACTGAAGTTCAGTAAATACCAGCTCATCACAACCAGTCAATGCCAAATGGGAAAACACTAGCAAATCAGGCAATACAGATTAATGGCAAACATTTGGTTGACATCTCTAATTTCGCCTGGGCTGAACACTTTATTGCACTTCTCTGTGATCTGCCATAGTGCCAGCTGCCTTTTCTACAGATGTTTTCAACATATGAAAGGGAGGCTGGGCATTAACCCCCTGTTGCATATCAACAAGATGTGGTTGATCATGCAACAATTTCCTCTTTTTCTAGACCTATCTGTTGATATGACATGATGGAAAACCTCACTATTATCCACTGTTACAGATGTCTGTAATTACCGTTGCTACACAACTAAATGATTCACCTCATTAGTTCCATCACATTTAAAAGATAACCCAAGTGACATTTTACTTACCCCTATCCTTGTGGTCCCCAGTGCACAGCAGCTGGAAAACGCTTTGGCCTAATCCTGAACAGCCTAGCTAAAATAATAACATTTTCAATGTTTTACTGTTTTTGATGTGGGTAAGACAAAATATAAGGAATAATGGAGGATTCTCTGGCTACTGTGTCCTGAATGGACTGGTGTGTGTGTGTGTATGAGGGGGAGAAGGGATGGAGGCTGGAGATAGTCTGCAGGCTACTTTAGAATAAATACAGATCTAAGAAAATCACAGAGAAAGGCACCTCAGGAATTTTGGTATGATCTTTTTATTTATTTATTTATTTATCTATTTATTCATTTATTTATTTTTCCTACTTTGTTTATGCTCTCATGTTGCCTAAAGACATTCATCCTATCAGAAACTCTCAAGTTCTGAGTGTTTTTTATCCTTGAAAATCTTAAAGTAAATTTAATAACAGCACGCCAAATCTGTTATCCTTGCTCAACAATTAAAACGTAATCTCTTGGGTTAGGTTCTTCCTCCCAACCACTTTTGTCTAAACATAATATTTTTTTAAAACTTCTACTATTTGTCTCTAGCACCACCTTCCCATTGTGCCTCAGGGAATTTAATTCTCCTCTAAAGATAATGCTTCCTGCAAGTTTCTTGAGAAAAGTCTATTCTTCTGGAAATCATCTTGAGATGCAATTGGTATCCTTGTGACTCTTCACTGTTAATCTGAATATTACTTCTTTCACTCACGTAAATGTATTGGCTTTTCTGTATCAGCCTTAACTCCTCCTCAAGTTGCCTCTATTGACTGGCTGCTCATCAAAAGCCTAAGTATCTAGCTTAAAGTCGTCATTTTCTTCCAAGCTGTGCTATCATCCTAGAGAAGATTTATCTTATATCCTAGACTCTCTTTAATCTCCTTGTCAAGTAATTTTATCTTTCAGTTTACAAAAGCCAACTACATGTATAGCTGTAAGCCTTAAACATGAATTTAGTTGAAATTGTATGCCCAATTTCAGACAATACTTTAGTCTCCTTCCCACTCTCCCTCTCAACTATTTCCAACATCAACTCATAAAAATGTTTATCCAGCAGTCTATTGTTTTTCCCTATCTACCTGTAATCACTAGTTGGGGTTTCCTTTTCAGTATATCATTTTCTACTTTTTTTTCTCTTGAGGTTTTTTTTTGTTTGTTTGTTTTTTTCAGTACCCTTAGCACTCTTGACTCATTAATATTTTGTTTCACTTGACTAGTAAACACAAAACCGGGTTGCCTTTTTCTTACTGACTGCTCCTCATGTACACCTGGATGCTTAAGGATGCTGAAATCAGTGATCAAAACTTTGGAGCCACTATATATTCATGAACATTACACTGCCTTTTGAATATTCCCATAAACATGCTTTACAGAGACCTATAACTCAACATGCCTAAGGGAACCAATCATCTTTCCTCACTGACTATTCGTTTTCTTGTTTTCCTAATCTAATTGTGTGGCACTAATTATGTAGTTTTGTCTCTTTCCTTTTACATCATCCATCTAATCAGTAATTAAGTCCTTTGAATTCTACCTTGTAAATAGTTTTAAATTATCTACTGTATCAAATTTTATTAGCACTATTTGTCTAGGACACCATTTGAGTACATCTAACTTGAATTTCACAGGTACTTTTGGTATCCCTGCCTTAGATATCATCTTTGTTCAATTATATATCTACATTGCAACCAACAGTGAACCTTTAAAAATACAGTTGACATCACAGCAATCCATAGTCTAATATCCTATAAAAGGTTTTCCTTGGAATTAAGGTAAACTCTTATCTTACTATAGCTTCCAACATCTTCTGAGCCCTCATTCTTAGTTCATCTCTCACCTGGGTACAGCCTTATGTGTGTGCACACACACATATACTATGTCTTCCCTACTATTCTTCCATCATAGTACGCATTACAATTTTTTAAATATGTAGCTTTTTAATTGTCTTTCTATTGGACCAAAAGTTCTGTGAGGTTTGCACTATGCTTGTTTTCACCCACCATGGAATCTTCAGCCCTTAATACTTTGACAAAAATAAGAATTAATACATTAAAAAGGTTTTTTTCCAACTAAATAAGAATGTGTAATCATCCAACTAATACCAGTAAATGATAAACAGTAAAATGGCGCTCATGAGGAGCAACATCAAACAGGCCATTATGTGCAGTTTTCATTATAACACCAAAATTTACTATACTATCAGAAAAAGCATGTAGGGAGCCCGTGCGGAGCCTGAACAGAAAGGTTTCAGGGGGCCTTGATGGCAAAGCCTTGGTTACTTGGGCCTAATGGGCAGGACAGGACCTTAATGACAAAGCCTCAGTCCCCCCTTTCATCTCCCTGGGGGCAGGGGGGCGGGTAGTTGTGTGATTAGTTATAGAAAAATGTGTATGTTCAGCTTAGCATGAAGGCCAGGCAGCAGACACCAATAGATTTGGAGCCAATGATCTGCATATCAAAGCCTTTACTGGAAGGGGCTGTTATCTCCTGTAAAGATCTGTTCACACCGTGATTTGCTATGCTAATGCCTGTTCCTTGTAATGGTAAACTTTTGCTATATAAGATAAGCAATAAAGCTATTCAGGGCTGCTCCCTCTGAGGACAGTCCTTGGCTGGCCATTTGGTCTGTCTATTCTTTCACCTAGGCTGGTTCCTGGCACAAAAGCAGGTTAAAGAAGAAAAAAAAAATGATAGTGTATTATTTTTAAAGGTAACTGTTGTTTTTTTGTTTTTTTCTGAGTTACAATTGACATATAATACTATATATTAATTTCAGGTACACAATGTAAAAATTAGGTATTTGTATAGTATATTGCAAAATGATCACTACAATAAGTCTAGTTAATATTTGTTTTCATACTTATTTATAAAAATTTTCTTCTATGATGAGAACTTTTAGAACCTACTCTTAGTGACTTTTCAATATGTAATATAGTTTATTAACCAAAGTCAGTGCTCTGTATTGACTGTGACATTCCCACAACTTATTTATTTTGTAACTGGAAGTTTGTATCTCTTGATTTCTTTCACCCATCTCCACCCACCACCTTTGGTAACCTCCAATCTGTTCAGAGGTACTTTCCTTTATCACAATTTTCAAAATGAAAGTATTTTGGAACTTTGTTAGGATATAAATCCAGCAGTTATAATCAGAGATCCCAAATAATAGTTGCCTAAAAAAACTTATTTCTCTTAAATCTCAAATTTAAACTGTTATTCTGTGCCTGATGCCTTCTTTCTTTTGCTGCCACCCTTGGGGTACTGACCTCTTGAAACTTGTTCATGAGATTCATTACCATGTCTGCCTTCAAGCCATCAGGGAGATAGAAATAGGAAAGGAAAATGACTCCTATTCTTTTTAAGAACAATGTGTCAGAAGTTATATAATTTCACATGCCTGGGGCACGGTGTCCAGGTATTTGGTGAAACATGATTCTGGATACATATGTGTAAGGTTATTTTTTAGGTGAGATCACTGGACTTTGAATAAAGCAGATGGTCCTTCATAATGTTGATGGGCCCCATCCAAGAAGTAGAAAAGCCTTAATAGAACAAAGATTGACCTCCCTTTGAACAAGAAGGAGTTCTTCCAGCAAATAGCCTTCAGACTTGAGCTGCAGCTATGGCTTTTCATTGCACTTTCAGCCCTCCAGCCTCACTGCAGATTTTAAACTTAGCAAATTTAATAATCATGTGCCCTACGTCCTTAAAATAAATCTCTTTAAATACATGCCCATCCTATTGGCTTTTGTTTCTCTAGACAACTCTGAATAACACAGTTGCTCATATCAGTTCTGTTCATATGTGATTAAGCAGAATTTAGTCACTTAGCCATACCTAGCTGCAAGAGAGGCTGGTAAGTGTGTCTCTAATTTAGTAAGGCATATGTCCAACTAAAGTTCTATTTAAATGTAAGATGGAAAAAGATATTTGACAAAAAGAATCTTACTCACATTTGCTTGAGTATAAGTATTCATAATTTATTTGCTAAATACCTCAGATTAGACAGCCTACCTTGTTATGGTGCCTTCATTTAGAACATAGGTCTGAAAGTATGGATTAACTTGATAAATTTAGTCAATTCTCAAAAATATACATTCTACTTTAACAGTTAAGCTTTGAGAGGTATTGAGTGATTGGTGTCTCCTACTCTGGAATATTGTTTGCAACAATTCTAGGCTGCTGCTGATCAAGTGCAGAACTAGATGTTCTAGTTAGTACCAGAGCTGGTAGATTGGATTGGCACCCTCTAATAGAAAATTGAGGACCCTGATACACACTTTAGTCAGAATACTCCATTTAACTCCTAAAACATGGCCTCAGTAACTTTTAAGTCTGCTTTAATATATGGATAAGTAAGTAGTAGAGAGCCCCAAAGGTATACTAAAAACATTTTAAAGTATGTATATTTTTGGTGTAATTTTTAAACTCTGAAAAACTAAATCATTACATTATGAATTTGAAATTGTAAAATTTTCAATGGTATTAAGGATTCAGTAGATATATCCAACTTAATTATTGAACAATATACTTCGTCTAAGTAAGACAAACACAGCAACATAAAACTAAAAATAATCACACTAATTTTTGTGATGTTTTAAAAATTCTATCCCCAAATGTTTTGCTATGCTAAACTACTATTTTCTGTTGCCTCCTCACTGGTCTCCCTGCTTCCACTTTCTTCTCTATACTTTATTCTTCTGACCAGAAGTCCTCAGCCAGTGTACTAGCCAAAGTGGTTACAAATGTCTTACAAGGTCTCAGTGTGAACCCTTACTACTCTGACATTTTCTATATTTTTTTCTTATTTTCTACATAGTCATATGATTTGCTGAACCCTGAGCACACCAAGCGTATTGCTCCCCAAGACTATTTGACATGCTGTTCCCTCTGCTTGGAACACTCCACAGAAAGCTGTTATCACTTTCTTAGGACTTGCTTTATTTATTTTTTTTAATATATATATATATATATATATTTTTTTTTTTTTGACAGAGAGAGAGATAGAGACAGAGACAGAGAGAGAACTGAACTGGGGGAGCTCCCAGCTCAGCATATGTTTCCGCACGGTCCGGGGCCGGGATTCAATTCCTGGTCCCCGGCACTGCAAAGTGAGCGCCTAACCCACTGAGCCATCCCGGCTTCCCCAGGACTTGCTTTAAATGTCGGTTTATAAATGAGACATTCTCTGACCATCGTTCTCTATAAAAAAGTAGCACCTCTCATCTTCCAGTTCCCCTTATCCTTCTCATCTTGGTTTATTTTACTCCATATTGCTTATCACAATCTGAGATGTATAATGATCTGGTTGTTGTCTGTCTCTCTTCAGTAATGGAAGATACATGAGGGAAAGGAATTAGTTTTGTTCACGGCTAAATTTCCAGTACCAAGAACAGCAGTTAGCACGCAGGAGGCTCTTTACAGTTTTTGCTAAATGCATACATGAAAGCCTAGCTCACTTAAAATGCACCAGAATTAATCATTTGATAAGAAATGGGTAACAGTTTTTCATTTTAACTTGACACTAAGTTGAATTTGTATTTTAAAACGAGTTTCATGAAAATGATCTGTGTATCGTTTCTTTACGTTTTTAACTGTCACTTTAGGTCCTGAGCTGCAGGCTTCTCAGGCTTGTGTGATTTCAAATAGCATATGGTAAAACCAATGAGCATGGGTTTGACACAACCTGACCTTTAAATGACAATGAGAGCGAAGGGCAGAATGAATATGGCCTTGTCAGACTCTTATGAAAATAGGAAATTTCCAGCAGCCACAGAAGAAGGTCAAAGAAAGTGTTCCATAATGGGATGGGGAAACAACTGAAAGTTTTTCTTCGAACGAGGGTGACAGACGGAGGTTTCTCAAAGAATATATAACGAGCATTATACAAGACATTCAAACCAAAGAATGGCCAAGAGGTTGTGTGTTTTATCTTACATTTTCAAGCAAGGAAAGATCATTGTGGAGAAATAAAATACTTTTAGAGATAACACATAATCATGTTATAAATATTGAAAGAATATCAAAAAGTATAAAATGCCAGGTGGTCTTTACCCCACATACCCCTTAGGTCTTTGATTTCCTTCCTTGAAGACCCCTGCTGACACTAATTAGTTTCATGAGCTTCAAAATATATTCTATGCAAACACAATTTGTATTATATTTCATTTAAAGTTCTCTTAACTCAAAGATTTCAAGCAGGAACAGCTATGAGGATAATAGAACAGACACCAGTGTACATACCAAACATTTTATGAATATTAATATTTGTTCAAATTGCTTTATACACACACATACTCAATGTTAAATGTACAATTGAAACAACTGTTGCATTCTTATTCTCTAATTTCCTGAGATAAATATAATTCTGGGGTGATTTGCCACTTTCTTAATATTTTTTCAATATTCTTACATATACATCCATAGAAATATACAGTATCGTATTACTACTTAACATAAGTCTGATCATACTATAACTATCCTTTGTAACTTGCTTTTTCATTTAACATTATAATTTTAAAATCACGGTAATACAAATTGACACATATAGCTCTAGTTCATTCATTTCAAGGAGCTACATGCTGTTCCCCATTTGTGAATGTACTCTAATTTATGTATCCAATTGGTGTCTACTCTAATTTATGTGTTCAGTTGGGTACCTTAAATTGATTTTCAACTTTTTTATTTATAGACCATTCTATTGTTTGCATCCTTAAACTTGTTTTCCTGTATACATATACAAGATTTTCTTTAGCGTACATCCATGTAAGTGGAATTACTATTGTGGAAGATAATGTGCATATTCAATTCTGATAAATACTGTCAAACTCTTTTTGAATTGCATTAAACATTTTATACCACCACCAGCAATCTCTTAAGTATTTACGCATATACTTGCCATGACTTGAATAGAGATTGAAAACATGGCCACAACATTTTATAACTACTCCCTTCAAGAAGCAGAGTGTACTTTCTATCCACTGAATAGGGGCTTTGACCAATAGAATATGATTGAAATTACGTTATGTGAATTCCAAAGCTTAGACCTCAAGAGACCTTGAAGATTCTGCCTTCTCTCTGCAACATATATGCTATTGTGAAGAAGCCTAGTCTATCTAACTAGAAAAAGATAGTATGTGTGAAGAAGACAAAAGATGCCTCAGCCAACGGTCAGACATGTAAGTGAGGCCACATTGGATCATTTTAGTCCTTTGAGCTATGAGATGACTAACTGCATGAGTGATCGATCCCAAGGATACCAACAGAAGAAATGCTCAGCTGAGCCAAATTGTCACCTTCAGGGTTGTGGGCAAATAATGGTTGTTTTAAGCCACTGAGTTTAGGGATGGCTGGTTATTAGCACAAGGTTATTCAATATCCTTGGTATTATCAGATATTTGACTTTGCTAACCTGATGGAAATCTTTCTATCAACATGGCATTCATCATTTAATCATCCTTTAATATCACTCACACTAGAAAAATGATACCAGCTATCAACCAATCAAGTATCCAACAAATAGTGGCTTAAACAAAGAGGAAATAATTTTTAAAAATAAATCTGGAAGTAGGCAGCTGCTGACATCTGTTTTGTGACTCAGTGTCATATCTCTAGGTCAGCATCTCTGTGATACTGTTTTCCTGCATGGTCAAAAGTTTCCTCTAACAGCTTCACATAACAGCTTCACATAACAGCTTCACATAACAGCTTCACACAGCATATCTGCATTCATTAAAAGGCAGGAAGCCAGGACTGACAAGAGACAAAGAGAGCACTTTTCCTTATCTACAATGACCTTCCTAATTATAATAGAAAAAATCAATCAAAGACCTCTCCCACCCCCACTATTTCCCTTTATATTTTATTGACTAAAATTACCACTCACTCTAAACCAGTTCATATTCTTTCAGATTGAGGGGGAAAAAAAGAATTACCAAGGAATAGGGTAGAATCATATTTAGTTAAACAAGTAGTATTAATTAAACAAGTAAATGTCGGCCACACTTTGTAGAACATTTATATAATTTTCTTAAAATTCTCACAATGTTCATCTAGATATTGGTCTTAGATAAGGAAAAACAAATTTTGCTATGATAGTGAGTGGAATACTTTGTTCACATAGTATTTCTTAGTTGGTTCTTGCTAGTATTTAGAAATACTATTGATTTTCTGACTTTGATATTATAACAATCTTGCTGAATTTGTTTATTTGCTCTTTTTGCTTTTAGAGTTTATAGAATTTGATGTTTCTGTTTGTTTTTTGGTGTGGGTAATCATATAAACTGTGAGAAAGGACACCTATGGCTTTTCTTTTTGTTGTCTGGTTTTTTTCCCCCCATCAATTTGGGCCACTAATAAAATGCTGAACAAGTAGTGGAAGTGGTTGAACTTATTTTTTATTCAACTGACGGATTTTTCAGTTGCCTTCTGATGAGAAATCTGCTCCCCTTATTTAATATTTTTGATGTAACTGCTATCTCCCATCGTATGTTTTCTTTTTATTTCTCTCTACCTTTAAGAGTTGGAGGATTTACTGCTTTGATAGGTGTGAATTCTCTTGTGTATACATTTTTTCTTATAATTTTTTTGTTATTACAATTGACGTTCACCATTTATCTTAAGATTATTCAGTTATATTAAATCTTGAGATAGGTCAATTCACTTTTTTTTTTTTTAATGTTTGTTATATCTCGCTCATGTTGAATCATTTTCTGATAGTCTGCAATAGCTTTTTAAAAATTTCCACTTGCTCCAACCATCAAATATACTAACCTACCTTAATTTAAATCCATATATTCTATCTGCTCTCCTATAATAAAATCTAGATTTTTTTATGCTTCTCACTTACCCAACCACCCTGTTCCTATAACTCTTCATTTTCTTTTCTTGCTTATAAGTCTTTCCTTCTCTATTCTTATTATTCCAAGCAGCATTCAAGCATCCTAAAAAAATCTTCAAGATGCATCAACATTCAAAAATTCCTCACTTTCTACCACCCCTTTTAGTAAAAATTTCTGGGGAAAGATTTTTATACTAGCTATAACAATTGCTTATCCCTCTTATTTCTTGAGCCCTCTCCAGAAATGATTTCATTCCATTTTTAAAGGTAAATATTTCTGAAGTTATGTAGAAGCCACTTTTGAAAAATTCTAAACTTCCTATGACACTTTTGGTTGTTTTCTGATATTTCCAGTTTCACTGGTCATGGACTAGTTCCACACTTTTAAAAGAGAAACTTTATAGAATGTTTTAAATCTGGCAGAATTAGTCTCCCTCATTGATTCCCTACCCTCAGTGTTTTCATTTATATATTTGCATATTTATTTCTTATATAAACTTTAGAATTAATTTTTCTAGCTCAAAAATATGAATGAATACTTGTTAATATTTGTTTTTTTTAATATTTTATTTTTGAGAGGAGAGAGAGTGAGAGAGCGAGAGAGCGAGAGGGCCCATAGCAGTCTCCATAGTTTACATTATTAGTTGTGACATAGTTTCATTCCACACACGTGGATGTGGGACCATGTAGGGTAGGGACCAAATTGGGGGCCTCCTGCATGGGAGATGAGAATGCTCTCCACCATTGTTCAGCATATTGGTTTGCATGGGCCGGGATCAGGATTTGATCCCTGGATGTCGTGGTTGCAAGGCAAGTGCTCAACCTGTTGAGCTATCCAGGCATCCCTATTAATAGAACTTTGAAATGCCAAATATTTTAGCACAAATAGAATATTTTAGTGTGGAATTATAGGTGAACAAAGCCATAAATGCCTTTATATCTGAGGGTAAGTGCCTAATCTGGTTGCATATGGGTGGTGCAGCCAGCCTGTCATCAATCCAGAGATTTGCACAGATAAGACAGAACCATACAAGTGTTCAGTGTCCATATAGGCTGCTGATAAGTATGGGAATCTCAAAGAGCCCCCAACACACAAATTGCTTCATTTAACATTTTTTTCTTGCTAAATTCCCAGGAATTATGTTGAGAAATTAGGAGGAGACAGACATAGCAAGTAAGGGAAGTGTGCATAATCACGTTGCCCAAATTTATGGCCCCACTGGGGTTGACTACAAAGATAAACCAAAAACAAATCCAACACTTTTTCTTACTAAATTCCTAGGAATTATGTTGAGAAGGAGGAGACAGACATAGCAAGTAAGGGAAGTGTGCATAGTCACATTGCCCAAATTTATGGTCCCACTGGGGTTGACTACAAAGATAAACCAAAAACATCTAAAGCTACAATGCAGTCCTCTCTAACTCAAATCATGACAACACCAAAGGACTTATTTCCTGCTGGGGTTGCAAAAGTTTGGGATATGGCTCAAGGGCAAAGTGAACTCTCCTTAGTCCTATTTGAAGACAGAAAAAAACTCAACTAATTAAAACTGTCACTCAATTCCAGCTCAATTCAAGTCTTAGAAATAAATGCTTGCAGAGTTTTAGCCCCAGCATCACAGAGTAAATTAATGAAGGGCAGATTTGGAGCTAAGAGACAAGAGCTTAACCCAACGGGGGTGCCCACTGAGTGAATTCCTAGGGCTTTGCAGCATTTGACATTTCCACATACAAATTTGTATTTTCCAAGGGGTTTGACTCCAGACTACCCAGATTTCTTTTCAAACTAGGCTACTTTCTAGCTCTGTGACCTGACCTCATGTAAGTCACTTATCTGTGCTTCAGTTTTTCTATCTGCAAAATGGAGACATTCATACCTACCTACATGGCTGTCATGAGAATTCATCCATTTAATATGTGTGAAACATTAAATATAAAGGGAAGCCGGGATGGCTCAGTGGGTTGAGCGCTTACTTTACAGCACCGGGGACTGAGGATCGAGTCTCGGTCCCGGCCCGTGCGGACCCATGTGCTGAACTGGGGAGTTCCCCCAGTTGAGTTCTCTCTCTCTCTCTCTCTCTCTCTCTGTCTGTCAAAAACAAACAAACAAACAAATTAATAAAATATAACATCTTTAAAAACATAAACACATAAAAATAAATAAATAAATGTAAAGCCAGACACATAGCACTCTATACATTAGCTATTGTTCTCATCATTGTTATTGCCATTATCATTATCATTATTATTACTACATGGGTTAGTGCGGATCAATTCTGCATCTTCTAGAGAAATCTGGTTGCCACACAGCTCTTGGCAATGTCTGAAAGCTACTCTGTATTCCAAAGTGAAAGGTAATTGGAAGTCGTCTAGTTTGGAGAAAGAATGTTTTGGCTTTGATTTTTGGATGCACTGGTTTTTGGTGGCTTTCTTGCTATTTAACTGATAATTGCTGCCAGTTTCAGTTTTGTCATTACTAGTTTACTTTGTTATGGGTTGTTCAGTTAAACTGCTTATATAATGTTACAGATTTGCTTTAATTGATGAATATATGGCCTGTGATTTTCCAGACTTAAAGACACATATGCATTATCTACTCAAATTTGCATCATGTGTTCTCCTCTTGCCAAACCAGATATACACAGCAGCTACCCACCCCCACTTGAGGAAATAATTTGCTTTTATCACTGAGTTCTTTTTCCACTCTAAAGTAGGAACTAGGGGGGTGCAGAGAGTTGAGCTTTGTCTCACTGAGGTGAGAGCCTTCGAAATAGTGAAGACCAGAGGAGGTTGGCCTGAGTCAAACAGGTCTATTGGGACTGAGAGGAGAGAACAGACCCTGAGATAACACAGTAGCAAACTGATGATGAATCCCAAACCCACCCCCAGCTCTAGCTCTCAAGAGGATCTAGATACCCATGAATTCCCCCCAAATCAAGCTTCCAGATTCCATTTGTCTCAAATGGCTTTATTTCCCCAGCTGTGGGGAGTTGTGACTGGAATCTGTGGCCTCTCCATCCTCAAGGCCTCTGGAGAGGCCATGCCAGGGTTCCAGAGGCAATCGTCCCAGAGTGGGGTTGGTTCTCAGAGGGTCCAGGTCCGCTGTGGGTTACATGATAACACGCCCTGAGGTGGTCCTGACAGCTGCCCAGGTGGTGGTCCACAGGCATGGGGCCCACCTCAAGGACAAGGCTGAGTACAGGGGTTCAGTACCCAGTAGGCCTTATTCTCAGAGCAGAAATCCCCCATGGGGGCTACTCCCTGAAGTCCCCCAGAAGGGCTCAGACTGAGGGAAGGAGAGGAGTGATAACAGGTGGTCAGCATAATGAGGCGACAGAAAAAAAAGGGAGATTGGTTAAAAAAAAAGGTGGAGGGGGGTTGGGGGAGACAAAATATGAAAAGTCCAAAGGAGAAATAGAAAGAGAAAGTGAACCAGGGATAAAGGGCAGTAAAAGGAAAATGGAGATAGGGGAACAGACTTCAAAGCAGGGACACAGAAGTAGGTAGTGACTGAAGCTGGAAATACACACAGGAAGACCCTACACAATGACCTTTGTGCCCAGGTAGGGATGAGGACCTGGACCTCTTTGCTGGGAACTACGCAGAGCATCTCAGGGCCTCACCACCCAGCCTAGGATACACCTACAGTGCTGGACCTGGGGATGAGGGAGGACATCAGGGCATCGGAGGGAAACCTGCACTGTCCCCTAACCTGGCGCAGGGTCCTCACCTCCTGTTCCAGTCCTTTCAGACACTGCTAGTTCTCATGGATCTGTTTCAGCTGTTTCAACATTGTGTCCCCCCTGGGCACCTAGAAGGCCACCTGCCCCACCTACCTCAGAAATCCTGCCCATGGAGCTCCACCTTCTTCACTAACATTCCAGGAGTGCACCCTCTCAATTCTACCTCTAGACCTGTGCTTCCCGAGCCCCAGGCCGTTCTCCACCCAATCTATGTCCAGGGATAAAGCAACAACTGAATGCCCACAACAGATAACCTAGCCGAAATGGAAAAGTTCCTAGACACACAAATGGCTTCAATGGACTCAAGAAGAAATAGAAAATTGCAAAAGGTCTATATTAATAAGAGATTACTAGTCAAACATGTCCCAACAGAAACAAGTATATTTTTCATTTGTTCAAGTCCTCTTTAAAGTCTTTCTGCAGTTTTCAAAATTTGCCTTATATGTATTCTAAGCAGTTCTTACCAAGTTTATTTCTAGATACTTCATTTTTATCATTCTATTATATATAGCTTTTCTTCCATTATATCTTCTAAATGGTTGTTTTAAAAATAAAGGCTATTAATTTCAGAATATTAACTTTATATTCTGCTATGATTAATTTTGAGTTATCATTGATTCTTTTATTAGTGTTAAATCATTGGCTAATGACATCATTTCTTTCTTTTGTTTTTTTGCCATTTCTTATGCCTTGATTTTCTTGTCTAATTCCATTGACTAATAACTCCAACACAATGTTAAATGATAATGGGGAAAAGGAGGCATCCTTGCCTTACTCCTGATTATAGTGGGTAGACTTAACCTTTATATATTACCAAAATTCTATGCATATAGGTGTTCACTAATTGACTGTAAGTAGGTAACTTGTGCAAAATATGATTCTTCAACACTTTATTTTCTCCTTTGGTGATAATATTCTGAGCAGATTTTATATTCTGAAAGTCCTTTGTTCAAAATATTTTAATACTAGAGAACACTGCAGAGAGAATACTGCAGAGAGATCTTTCACTAAAATAAAAAAATGCTTTTTTAAATTTCTTAAAATCTATTGCTAATTATTGAACAAAAAGTGTTTGTGGAGGATAAAGCTTGTTAAAAAAAACTACAAATACATCAATATATGTAACATACTATATCTGTATTTAACACTTACAAAATCTTTACAAGAACAAACTTACATTTTGTTGCTTTGAAATGTATTACATTCACAAAACTTTGGACTGTAATGCTTCTATTTTTTATTAATTTTGATGCATAATGCATAAAGTTTTGTAAAGCAGGCAACACACTGCCAAATTTTGTTAGGATTTTGTTTACTAAGTTAGATAATTGAGTTTTTGAGATAACACACTGTGTCCTCCTCAGGAAAGAGTTGAGGGTTGAAATGAGAAACACACTCCCGAGGGAGTTCAGACCATCAGTAACACAAGTTAGCTGGTATGCAGTCTTTTGAAACCCTAGAATCTCTTTTCTACTTGGAGTGGAACCAGATGTATAGCATGAAGATGTGTGCCCTTTGGAAATGTCAGTGTGTACAGTTAAGGACTACACATCCCTTTGAGATGGTTCTTCTGATCTCTGTGGAGCTGTGCAGTTTGAAAAACATGGCTGGATAAGAAATTCAATGTGGATTATATGTGCTGCAGCTGTAGATTTTATAAAATTGTACAGGCTGAGGTGAAGATATGCAGGAAGACAACTTAGAAAACGTCTGTCACACTTACATAAAAATAATCAGACCCACTTGTATGCATATTGATAAAGCTAGGGCACAATCAGGGCCAAATAAAAATTTAAAAATTATAAAGACATCAATGAAGACAGGTGACTGTACTGAGTATTTAAGATAACATATTTCTCAATGAAGAAATAGCACATTCTTTCATTCTTTTTTATTAAAGTATAATTTAGTGCCTAAGGCCCAATCTGTACCTGACATAAATGAAATGTCCTGATGTCATAGAACTAACACTTTTTTCCTCAGCAAAATTTTATAACTATAGAAATAGCTTCAGTTAAAAAGACTTTTCTAAAAAGACTATGTATCACAGTTGGCATTTTGTGAAGAATTATAGGATGTAATTTACATATTCCAGAAGTTACAAATTAGGCATCCTCTGTAAAGCATTTAATAATGATAACTTGAGAAATTTACTGAGGTCACTTCATGAATAATCATTCCACCATTTATACTAGGCTTGTTCAACCTGTGACCCAGGACAATTTTGAATAAGGCCTAACACAAGTTCTTAAAACGTAATGAGATTTTTTTGGTAAGTTTTTAATTTTTTTATTTTAGCTCATCAGCTATTGTTAGTGTTAGTATATTTTGTGTGTGGCCTAAGACAATATTTCTTCCAGTATGACCCAGGGAAGCCAAAAGGTGGGACATCACTGCTTTAGATATTTTGGAATCATTGACACATCAAACACATTATTGCTTTAAATTGTGAAATGCTGACTATTAGTGTCACTTACAATTTTAAAAGCATTTCCACTCTTACTAGTTTTTTTTTTAGAAAATATTCTGAACATGACATCACATCTTATTCCTTATGAAGGGAAAAATGTAGCCCTAAAATTTTTCTGGGGAAGCCGGGATGGCTCAGTGGGTTAAGCGCTCACTTTGCAGCGCCGGGGACCGAGGAT
>PVKE010029144.1:0-20456 GCA_004027555.1 Craseonycteris thonglongyai | reverse complement strand
GTTCTCTCTCTGTCTCTGTATCTCTCTCTCTCTCTCTCTCTCTCTTTCAAAAATAAAAATAAATAAATAAAAATATATTTTAAAATGTACCATTTGATTCATTTTGAAGTATGTATACACACTGTGCAACCATTACCACAATCAAGATAATATTTTTTATCACCCCCCAAAAGTGTCCTAGTGGCTTGTTGTAATTCATCCCTTCCTCCACACTGCCTCTAGTAACCCCTTGTCTGATTTCTGTCCATATAGATGAATTTGCACTTTCTAGAATTTTATGTAAATGAAATCATACGGTATGAACTCTTTTTTTCCTGTAAGACTTACTTCGCTCAGCATAAGGCTGTTGAGACTCATCCATATCGCTGCATGTATTAACAAACTCTGCACTTTACCAAGTGCTGACATCTTTTAAACCATTCCTTCTACTATCATAGTCCTTTCATTTCGTAAAAGAAAAGGCATCTCAACCGTCAAGAAAGAGAAAGGCTGTGTATTCCAAATAGACCGTTGTTCTCCACAAGGAAAAACAGGCCCTTCATGCTCATGGAGAGTGGGGTCCTGAGGCAAAACGCTCTCAGCCCCATCGACCAAAGCCGATCCTCCTCCGGGTCATGAGGGGGGAGCCTGGCCCCTCACAAAGCCCCCTACTCCTCCTCATTCAAGGAGGGAGAAAAGCAGATTCCTCTTGAGCCCTGTTTCCATGGTAACCAGCTAGCAATTGACAATGTGGCGACAGTTGGGCCTCCTGAAGGGGAAAATCTTCAACTGAGACCGGGCTCCTGAGAGGCCCGAGCAGGGATAGCTCTTACCCAAGCCTCTGGAGGAGGCCCCAGGAATCCCTGGGCTGTCCCTTTATTGGGCAAGGCCCTGGTGGTTTCTCACACACACACACACACACACACACACACACACAATGGATGGAGAGCAGAAAGGGGGCACGTCTGAATCAGGCTGGTCCATTACCTGGCACTTGGCAAGGCAGTGGTGATGGAAGAAAGTGGGAGCTAGACAGACACCACCCTCAGCATCAGTGCACCTTGGAGCACGTTTACTCACCTCTCTAACGTTCACTTTCCTCCATAAAATTCGGCATATTGGCGGGGCCTCTGCATTGAGCAACACCAGAGGGCGTGATTGAGGTGAGAGACTGTACTTGCCTACCTTTATTCCAGGGAGCATGTGCTTGCCTTCCATCGTGCCTGGGGACTAGCCAGAGAGATGCAGGTGTAGAGCGTTTTAGGCCTGGAAGGGATTGCAGCCAATAATGCTGACTAAATACACTGCAGGTGAGAGAAGGCTGAAATCCAGATGCCTTCCCTACCCAATTCCTCTCCAAGACGTCCAGCAAGGAGGCCCCATGATCCCAGCATCTGTGGCTCCACGTGAGAACAGGAGTATCAGTCCACACTCTTCCCCGTCCTCTCCCAAGGTGGTCTACCTGATCTCTGGTTATTTATTGGTAGTTCCACTCACTGACAACCTGACAGCAAAGCACATTGGTTAGGAATGGCATTCAGGGGGCAAGCCAGGATGGCTCCACGGTTTAAGCGCTTGCTTTGTAGCCCCGGGGACCAAGGATCAAATCCTGGCCCCAGCCTGTGCAGAACCACATGCTGAACTGAGGTGAGCTTCCCATGCGGGAGGTCCCCAGTTCAGTTCTTATTCCATGGTTTGGCCCCTGGCTCAAGGGGGTGTGTCTCCCATGTGGGGGGCCCCCAGCCCAGTTCCCACCCTGCGTGGCCCCCGCCCACCTGTGTGGAACAAAACCATGTGGAAAACTGATGACCGACAACTATGGAAAAGGCTTTGGGTCCTCCCCCTTCTCTTGGTCTCTCTCTGTCTCTGTGAAAAAAAAAAAAGAAACAATAAAAAATTTTTAAAAATCTAAAAAATGAATGACATTCTGGTGGCAGGCACACCCAGGTTCAAATCCCAACTGTGCCTTGGTAACTAGGTAACATCAGATAAATTATTTAACAGTCTTGAGGCTTCATAATCATAATTTATTTCATAGAGTTGCTATAAGGATCATTATGAAAATAGGAGGTCTGTCCAGAAAGTATCCAGCCATGTAATATGAAAAAATAGAGGCATGTATTGAAGAAGATACAAGATATAAGCAATATTGTACACAGGACAATGACACTTCAGGCCCCTTCAAAGAAGGCACCTCTGTGGATTGCAGCCCACACTTGTTCCACATTCTCAGGTGTTCTACTTGCTGCAGGTCTTCCAGAATGTGGGTTACTTTCAACAGATTCTCGACCATCTTTGAAGCGTTTGGGCCACACTTTTATTTGCTCGGCACTCATTGCATCATCCACGAAAGCCTTATGAATCGTCTGAATAGTTTCCGCAGAGGAATGTTCAAGCTTAATGCAAAATTTGTTGCAGATTCGTTGTTCTATCAGTCATTTTAAATGCAACCGCTACCCAATACACATTTTCACTCAATGGCATCTAGCGCCCCCACTGATTAATACCGTGAAGTTGTCATTGCTCACACATGCCAGATTACATGCAGGTTGCACAAACTGTTCTTGTTCTGTTGACCAGGGCTGGATTTTTTCTGGACAGACCTCGTATGTAAAGTGTTTTAAGAAATTCAGATTTTTCCTGGGCAAGGTAGAAACTTTCTTGGGGCCTTTCTCTTACTCAGTCATGCTCCAGGTAGCCCTTCTGCTGAGAGAGAGGCAGTGAGTAGCCCAGTGTAGACCTGATGCTCTTGAAGTAACCTGGTGTTAAAGGTCTACATCCTTCTCCACACTGGTCACCCTCAGAACTACCTGTGAGTATTTACAAAAAGGCAAATGACATGTTGGAGAGCCTAATTCGGTAGCTTCATTTAGGGCAGAGTTATCTATTGGGTTATCTGTGTTCTTTTGTTTTTAAACATTCCCCAGGTGGCTCTGGTGTGTAGCCGAGACTGAATACTGGTAGAGGTCAGCAAACTTTTCCCGTGAAGGGCCAGGAGTCAGTATTGTAGGCGTTGTGGCCACATGCTATGTTCTCCATCAGATATCCTTTGTTTTTTCGTTTTCTGTTTGGGTTTTTTTTGCAACCCTTTGAAAATCTAAAAACCACTGTTAGGTGTGGGCTGTACAAAAACAAGCCACAGGCATAGCTTGTTACCACCTGGTCTAGAGATCTCAGCCCTTGAGGTTTCAGGATCTGAAACATTCTTTGGTTCGACCCAGAATCCAGTGACCACATTGGCCCCACAGGCCCTTTGGCCAGCGTGGTGATCCTCAGCCCCTTACTCGCCCACCTCACTCTCCACCTCTTGGGAGCTACTGCAGGGCTGCACAGTAGCTGACAGCGCGCAACCCTCAGGGCTGCAGAGGGAGGCACGTGGGCAGGGCAGCCAGCTTCCTGCCGGGGGAACGTGAGTCAGCCCCACGTGAGCCCAAGCACGGATCCATGAGGGGGCGGTCAGAGCATCAGCATTTCTGAGCATTTATCAAGTACCCTTCATCTAATTCATCCTGCAGAAACTAGACATTGCTACAGTTGCAAGAAATAAATTTTGGGCGGTTAGCCTTCTGAATTGGGACTCTGTACCATTCCTGAGTGGTAAGACCTTCCTAGTGGGTGAAGACAGGGCCTCCAGCCACTGCATCGGTCATAATACAGCCTGCTGCCCAGAGTCACTGATGGAGACCCAGTAGGGACCCTCTCACAGCAAAGGTCTGATCTCTTTCCCAAGGTGCAAGTGGGCTACACAGAGGCAGCCTGGTCACAGCTAATGCACTTGATCCAAGATGGAAACTTAACCCCCCACAGCCTGGACGTCACCCTTTAAGTCCGCGATGTCCAACCATTTGGCTTCCCTGGGCCACATTGCAAGAAGAATTGTCTTGGGCCACACACAAAATACACTAACACTAACGATAGCTGACAAGCTAAAAAAAAAGTCACAAAAAAATCTCATACTGCTTTAAGAATTTGGGTTGGGCCTCATTCAAAGCCAAACGGGGCCGCAGGCTGGACATGTCTGCTTTGTACTCTTCGTGGTGGGACTCTAGAGACCTCTAAGTCCGCCCTGATGAAGCAGAACGTGAAGGAGGCCGAGTTCTGAAGACCAGCTCCTTCGTGTTTTTGGTGATCTTATGTCCCAGTATCACCTCAATTCTAGAATACTGTCCTTCGAAAGGGTGGAGTTTCAAATGGCAACTCAGCAATTCCACCTGATGCCCATATTAAATATGGAAGACCCATCTTCTGCATCATAAGATGGAACCATTGTTATTTTACTAGAACTCTTAGGAAGGAGAGTGTTTGGATAAGTGCTCTGGGTTAAAGGGGGCATAAATATGGGTGGAGCAGTTTGGTGTGACAGAAGGTAGGGAATTACCATAATTGTCTGTGTATAAGACGCCCCCATGTATCAGATGACCCCTGCTTTTCTAACCCAACATTAAGAAATCAATACATGGGCCATTCCTATGTATAAAACAACCCCCAATTTTTTCCTTAACAATTTCAGACAAAAGTGCCATCTCCTACACGGAAAAATACGGTACATGGTTTCTCTACGGAGGGAGGGAGGCGAGCACATCCAGGAAGACAGTGGAGTCACACTCTCCCTGTGGCTTCGCTGCCGACTCCCCCAGCTCATTAACAATGTGATGAAATTCGTCAGATGCTCATGTATATATGAATTCTGGGTGGAAACAGGGAAGAGACTGATGGAGGAGAGACAGAGCTAGAGTAGCATAGGTGAACGAGGAAATGAAGACATAGAGAACCTCATAGAGTTAAAGAAACCCTAACACCGGGGCAAAATTACAGAGAGTGCTTGCGGCTTCCTCAAAGCAGTAATTATCTGCTGTTAAAGTGAACTGAAAGCCCACCTGGTATTATTTTTTATTTGCATGATTAATTTCCTAGGGGTTTCCCCTGACTTCAGAGTCACATCTGCGTTTCCCAGCTCACATTTTAGTGCAAGAGTAAGTGCCCAGTGGTAGATTTATTTCTCCTTTTTAAAAACAATCAATAACCTGTTAGCGGTGCCTTGGCTAGAAATTCAATGACGAACATAAGGTTTTACTTTATTAAGACGCTGGCTATTGTCAGCAGCTACCCAAGAAAGTAACTGATTCAGAATCCAATTCTGAAAACATGTATTAGACACTTGCCGCGTGCAAAAAAACAGTGTGCAAGATGCTGGGGAGGCCGAGAGAGAGAAGACGCCGTCTCCCTCCTTGGGAGAAGTGTCACCACATGGCATGGCGTGGGACCAGAGGAGTGAGTCTCATGTGCCTGAGACAACGACAAACACAGCCAAGGCCATGTGACTAAGTCAGCTAGTTGAAACAAACGTAGGGCCACCTGGGGTTACACAAACTACAGTTGGACACCAGAAACCCTAGAACTACAGCCGCCAATGTCATGGGGGTTTGAGGTGACGGAGAAGCTTCCCTCCTCTCAGTGGGCACGCCAAACGCTTTTGGCCCCAAACGAGCTAGGACTGTGCACAGAAGGATCAGGAAGGTTCGTGAGGGATTTCCCTCGTGCCCACTCCTGGAGGACTCTCGGTGAACTTCCACAACAGCTTTTAGGAAAAAACAAACAATGTTTTCCCAAGAGCCAGATGTTCTGGTGTCCCGGCGAGACATCCTGGGCATTGTCTCAGAAGGGAGACACCAGAGAGTTAGCCGTGGCAAGAGGCGGTCATGAGGTACAGTGAGTCAAGTATGCGCCATGGACAGACTGCACAGGAGGTAGGCAGGCTGAGCCTGAGACCACGGGCGCCCCAAATCAAACTGCCTTCTCGCCTACTGCACCCAGATGTACTGGATCGGTGCAGCATCCACCGCCCCACAGCACGTGTTCAATAAATACCTGTGAAAAGCACACACCACTGTGCAAATGAGATCTCAAAGCAACACGGGAGAACCACAGGATGCGACTCCCTCTCAGGAGCCGGATTACACTTACGGTGTCCCTTTAAAAGTCATTCTCCCTGGGAGTGACGTTCTGAGGCTTCTTGAAGGCTGTTAGAAAAGGCGGGCAAGCCCAGAGATGGCGATAAGTAAAGTGATTAACGGCCAAGCTGTGTGGGGGGAAAAAAGCCTCAACTTAGCCCAGGTTCAGAGATAACAGAAAGTTTTCCCCCAACGAAAGGTGACGGTGAACAGACGGTCTGTCATTGATTCCAGGGAGCGCTGAGGGACCCAGCAGCAGGCTGAGGCAGTTCTTTCAGGGGAAGCCCTTGGGGACTTCAGCTGGGTTAGGCAGCCCCGGGCCCCACGGGAATCAGGCTTATGTCTGGGAAGCCAGCACAAGAAAGAATTCATAGCTCCCAAACCCACGCACCGAGAAATACAGCAACGAACCCAGGAAAATATGAAATTTCCTAAAATGGTCAACTACCAGCAAACGTATTTTCAGGTTCACGAAAGCGTGTGAAGAAATGGGAAACAGTGTTATTGTTCTTTGGTTTTGTTGGTGGTGGTGTTGGTGGTGGTGGAGAGGAATAAAAAAGGGGTAAGGATTTTGTCTCTCTATTTACCTATGAGAACAACAGGAACCCAGAAAGATGAAGTGAGCCCGCTGAAGGTCCCACACCTAATTAGATCTCTCTTCACAGCCGCATGTATTACCACCTGACAGTGTCTATATTTTCCTAGTGGAATATCATTTCCATGAAAATGGGGGCTTTGCTCACTGCCGAATCCTCAGTAGCGAGAACGGTGCCTAGCACAAAGTAGGTGCTCAGTAAAACACAGGCTACAAGAGAGCATGCATGAAATCTTCCGACTCTTGCCCCAATGTGCTTTAGATTCACCACCCTGTTTTCTAAATGTAGGGGCTCCAGACCACTCAAATCAACAAGTATGTCCCACGCACACAGCACATGGCTGGCACTGTGCTAGGCTGCCTGGTAGGAGAAAGGGGTATATTCGTGAGAACGCTTTCAGAAGCAAGGTGCAAAAACCCAACTGAAACTCGGTTAGACATACAAAGCTGTGTGGGAGGTGGAAGAGAGGCATTACCACACACAACTGGACAGTTCAAGGGCAATGCCTACAGGGACAGCCGGAACCAGGGAGACAGAAAGGGTGATCTGGATGTTATGACTCCCCATCCCTCCGGGCTCTGCTTTTTCTCTGCATTGGCTTTAGTCTCGGTCAGGATTCCTCTAGATGGTAGCCCTGCTAGTTGCAGGCTTGCCTTCTACTCATTTAGTCAGTGGGACAAAAATGTCTTCATCCTAACACTTCAAACAAAACCCGAGAGAGGGTTTCCATTGGCCCCGCCTGGGTTAGGTACCCAATTACAATGACTACACTGACCAATGGGATGTAGTGATTTGCTAAACTGGGTTTGAGTCACGTGTCCACCCGTGGATTCGGGAGAAACTCGTAGATGCAACAGCAGCTTACAGTATCGTGTGATGAGGGCTCTAAGGGGTAGCACCAAATTCGCACCCAGGAGCAACTCTTGTACTACTGTGTGGAGAGAAGTCAGGGTGTTTATAGGAGTAGAGTGAGGGCTACTGAGACCAAGAGGATGAGGAGGCATCGTTTACATAAAGGTATCCGGGTTGCGGGAGGGCTGGAGGTGGTCAGGTGTGAAGTACATATTCTGGGAAGATGTTTCCAGCCACACGGAGCTCCTCACTGCTCCCTGGTCTTTGCTGTCTTGTTCAGGGTAATCATTGCCTCCATCTGGAAGCTCCACCTCTTGTCTTTATCAACCCATATCCCACCCATCCTTCAAGTCTGAATAAAACACTGTCCTTCCAGGAAGCCTCCACTGACCCCTCAGAGAAGAAAACAGCCCTCTCTCTAACCACCTGGGCATCCAGAGACAGCCTCAACGACCACCCCTCCATTACAACTTCACTGGGGACCACCTTGAGCAAAGCACATACAAATGGGCCCCACGAGACATCAGTGTGCATTCAACAAAACAGCAATACTGAGGGAAGTGATGGGAAATCATTTCTATCGTCAGATCATGCTCCTGGGAAAGTACAGAGCACAGGGACCACACAGATACATGGTAATTCCTTTATTATCTTTGTCATTCTTTCCTCAAATTTCTCATATTCAGAATTTCTCATCACCAGTTTCTACCAAAAAGATATCCAACTGTTCACTGTTTTTCTGCTTCACTAAATCACCCTCCGTCCTTTTCAGGATACTAATGGGAGGGGCGATTGAGGGAAAGAGGTGCTGATACGTACGTGCTTCCATCGTCACACTTAAATGAGAGTTTGCGCTATTAGTGTTTTACCTTTCTCGCCTAGCCTGTGACTAATGTTTAAGGCAGAGAGTTTCCCTGTCTAATGTTAGAAACTTCTACCAACCAAGATTCCCCCAAAACATAAGGATATTCTCTTCAAGTGAACAGAGTGTATTCTCCAACCTCCAATTTTGTCCCCGTTATTATTCAATTCTTTAGCATTAATTGAATAGGGAATGTGACAAGTAGAGAGAGAGAGAAAGAGAGACCTTCTTACTGAAGTTTAGAGACCCTGTGATTTTCTCCATCTGATACTGTGATTTAGAATAAGAAATATATATTTGGTCTTGGGCTGGACAATTAGTTCAATCTCCATGGGGCCTCTGTAGAAATCCAAAAGGACAGGGCTCTACATCTGTGTCCAGATTGGTGAACACATGGAGATTTGGGGAGAGTGGATCTTGAGGAGAGGCCATGGGAGCTCCCCAACCTTCACCTATCCCTTGCCTTAAGCATCTCTTCCATCTAGTTGTTCCTGAGTTATATCCTTTTCTAATAAATCAATAAGCTAGTAAGTAAAATATTTCTCGGGGTTCTGTGAGTTGCTGTAGCAAATTAATTGAACCCAAGGAGGAGATTATTGGCACTTTTGACTCATAGCCATTCAGTCAGAAGCACATGTGACAACCTGGACTTGGAACTGGCCTCTGAAGGGGCAGTCTTGCCGGACTGAGCCCTTGTGCTGTGGAATCTGAAGCAACATCCAGTGGACAGTGTCAGAACTGAGCTGAATTGGAGGTCACTGAGCTGGCGACAGAGAATTACCTGATGGTGTGGGGAAACCCTCCATACACTAGTGGTCAGAATCAAAATCGTTAGCGTCCAAATATAAAATTAAATTTTCCGAGGTGGTTACCTTAGGGAAGGCTTTCACTCATACTTCTTAACCTTGGTCGTGTGCTACAGAATTGCTTAGGTAGGGATGCTGGGATAGCTCAGTGGTTGAGCGCTTGCCTCTCAATCACAAGATCCAGGGTTCGATTCCCAGTCCTGGCCCATGCAAATTCATATGCTGAACTGTGGTGCACTGTGATGAACTGTGGTATAACTGCCAAGATGGCTCAGCAGTGAAGGTTTCACCTCCCATGCAGGAGGCCCCTGGTTCTGTTCCCACTCCACACGGCCCCACATCCACCTGTGCGGAATGAAACCATGTCACAACTAATGATGTGCAACTATGGAGACTGCTCTGGGCCCTACTCCCCCGCCCCCCCCCCCAACATACACACACCTTCTCTCAAACAATAAAATAAATCTTAAAAGAAAAAAAAATTGCTTAGACAAAGGAACTAATAAGGTCAAAGTCTATATAACGTTTAGTTAGGTCTGTCCAAGGAGAAAGTCTGTTCCTAGACATTGCTCTGTGGCTTTGAATACTGTTAGATGTCTTACAAATTCAGGCCACTTATCAGAAGAAAAAAGTGACAAAATAATTAATAAATGCCTTAGAAAAAAATGCCCAACTTCTGGAGAAACAGCCCGGCAGGAGGCCCTCACGGTGGCAGGTCAGCAGGTCAGCTTCCTACACAAAGCAGATCATTTCTGATTAGGATCTCAGAACTCTCTAGAAGGGGCTGTATATCAGGCCCACGAATAAAGCTACTACACAAACACAGGAAAAACTCTTGACCCAGAGTTTAAGAAGGAGTTAAAGGTATTTCCTTGAGAATTAAGCAAGCAATAAATCTTCTCATTCACAAGAATGACCCGTGTTCTCTTACCCTTGCCACCTCTGCAATTTTTCTCATTCAGTATGAAAAGAATTATCAAAACGTATGCTAGAAATATTATTAAGAGCTGGCCTGCCAGTTTCAAAATTGCTCCCATGAGAAATCTACACAGCAATTCTGGATAAGCTATGAATGTGGCTGGATTAATTAGAACACATCAGAAAATTTTCAAATGGGGAAATATAAAAATTCAGATGAAAATTATTCCCAGAAATGCCCTTAATGTATCAGAGTTACCATATGAGTATTGAGATAGTGTGTAATTCACTAACTAGCCTGAGAGTGTTCATAGTAAATTGGTGCATAGCTATAAACACATATAATCTCATTATTTAATTCCCAAATTCCAATTTAGGGTCTAACATGAGTTAACAGAGCTTAGGAGCGAAAAACACAGTGGTGAACAAGCTAACAAAACTCTATCCTCATGGGCATACCTCCTACAGAGAAACAGAAAGTTATTTCATACTGTCAAGATAGTAATAAGAGGGATGCCGGGAGAGCTCAACCGGCTAAGTGCTTGCCTTGTAACCACAGGGTCTGGGGATCAAATCCTGGCCCCAGCCTGTGCAAAACCAAATGCTGAACTGGGGCACATCCCGTGTGGAAGGCCCCAGTATGGTTCCCACCCTGGGCAGCCCCACATCCACCTGCGTGGAATAAAACTGTCACAACTAATGATGTACAACTCTGGAGACTTCTCTGGGCCCTTCCCCTTCTCTCTGTCTCTGTCTCTCACACACACACATACACACAATAAAATAAAGCCTTTTAAAAAGATTATAATAAGAGGTATAAAGAAAAATAAAATAGAATAAGGAGATAGGGAGAGGTGAGTGAGGGTTAAGGTGGGACTACTATTTGAGGTAGGGTAGTCCAAAGGTTTCTCCAAGGAAGTTTCATTTTAACTGGGGACAAACTATGAGCTCTAGAAAATAATGTCCCACGTAAATGAAAAAGTCCTGGAATGGGAACAAGCTTAGAGGTCGACAACGATACTGAAAATGGATGGGCAAAACGCAGTGTGCAGAAAAGAGACCTCTGACAGGGAGGGAGGCAAGAATGGGGCATGCCAACAGGTTGGATGGATTCTCCATGTAGATGTTGGATTTACCAAAAATGGTAAAGACGTGACTTTGAAAGAGAGCTATTGAGGTGTTTAAATTGCCAATGAATGCAGGGGACATGGGGTGGCTCAGACCTTAACAGATGACTATATCAAAGATGGGTAGTGGTAGATAGTCGGATAGCATGCATCTCAAAGAGATTGGTGGTTTGGAAAGAGGAGAGGGGAAATGATCTGGAAAGGGCAATGATGGAAAGCAGGTCTATCTTCAGAATCTGTCCAAGATTTTGGAAAGCAGCGTCCTCAAAGGGTAGCCAAGTCTCAGGGCACAATGCTGAAGATAATGTGCAAAGGACAGGATACAAGAGGTTGCACTGATGAGCTAGAGTCTCAAAAGACATCGGCAGAAAGGTTTAGGGCAGGTGTGTCCAAATTTGTGGCTTCCCAGGGCCACATTGAAGAAGAGTTGTCTTGGGCCACACCTAAAATACACTAACACTAATGATAGCTGACAAGCTAAAAAAAAATCACAAAAATAATCTCATAATGTTTTAAGAAAGTTTACAAATTTGTGTTGGGCTGCGTTCAAAGCCGTCCTGGACCCTATGTGGCCCATGGGCCGTGGGCTGAACAAGATTGATTTAGGGGTTGAAGAAGCAGTGGGAAATCAAAACAAATTTCAGGCTTTACAGAGTCATATGTATTCAAGTACTGAGCACAGTACTCAGTAATATACTCATTTAAGCTAAAAATGCTAGAATTCCATAACCTTCTATCCAATGATAATGGAATAAAATAGAATGGAAATAGTGAAGAGCCATCTAGACAATATGCTAAAGAGATGAAGCATTTCAATTTCTTGCATTTATTTTCCTCCTTACTTCTCAGCCCAGCATTTAATTGATATCCAGTTTTATTAGCTACTCCAACATAAAATTTAGAGGTTGGCATGTTATCTAAATGAACATTGAGATTTCAGCTAGCAGCTGCACTTCCAATTGATAGGAATTTTAGGAGCTGAAAGATAAAAACGACTTCTCACACCCCAACAACATGTCAACTTGGCCAAGAGAATGTCTCCAAGATTCCTGAGGCTGCAATGCCAAGGGCACATCACCCAAGTGCACCGAGTGTTCTATTTTGGTGAACAGAAGGGGAACCGGCACGATCAGATAAGATAACATGATGAATGCGCTCAGACTGCACACATACCTTGTGAGTCCCTGAGCTCTAAAAGTTCTTTGACGTAGCTGAAGCCTGAGAAATTGCTTCGAACTCCAGTTGGGTATGTAACGTGAAGTGGGTCAAGCCTCCCCCTCACGCGGTACCTCAGATACATCGTGCAAACTGATCAGCTCAAATTGCAAAGCGAGTTGGCTCCTGTGAGCTCACAAGGTTCATGCTTCTCCTTGAACTTCAAAGATAGTTATTGACAGCGTGTGAGGAGCCCGGGGCCTTATCACCAATTGTTTCATTAAGGGACTTCATTCTTCGCAGTGGAACGAGCTGAACTTCTGCTGCAGTTGGGGAAATAAGGACAGAGAGTAGAACAAACAGAAGGAAAAGAAAATAGAAATAAAACACTAATCAATACACCTACAAAGTAACGAGGCAAGGGGGAGAAAAGCATAATGAGAAGCTAGCAGGCGTCGCTTTATAGAGTCGCCAGTGCTTTTCTCATAATTCAAGTAATGATTCACTCCATGTTGCATATTATTGTGCTTATATTGAATTATGAGGCTTAGTTCTCAGCACCACTAGAAAAAAATTCACAGCAAAGGATTTCATGCATACACGAACCAGACAGGAGGCTTAGTCAGCCTTCCCCTTATGCTTATTGAAATCTGTTAATTCCCTATTAGAAAGAAAGGGTAGGACAAGCAGTGTTAATTTCACAATATGAGGATAGTTTTGTGTTGTTGTTAACTATATTTATATATGCCATGATATCCTCGTTTCTGGCTCTCCTGAAACAATATAAACACATTTAGAATGCTTTTCTAGATGATAGTGTTTTCTTCCTGTTTTCTCCATTCTCTTTGCCCCTTCAAGTATCCTTCTGACCAGTAGAGGTTCTAGCATGAATTTCTGGAGAGGACCATGTTAATGAAGACAGGGGACATGTCAGCAGTAATCAGTATGGACAGAAGATTCAAGAAGTCTTGTAAGTACCTCATATGCTAGATCTTGTAGCAACTTTTGGGAGCTGGGGAACCTTAGTTTGAGGTTGAAATTCCTGACAACTTGAAAACATAAAAGTTCAGGGTCAAATTATGTTGATTTATTAAAAATAAAGAAATGAATCTTTTGTGTTTGTGTTCTGAGATCCATACCTAATATATATATGAGTGTCTGTGCAAATGAATACAAATGCACACATACACACAAACTCACACCTATGGCTATGTTAAATCATAGAAGAATGTCCCAGAAACATAGACACTAAACTGGTAACAGAGACTACCTTTGAGAATTACAGTAAGAGTACAAGCACAAAAAGAGAAAAGGGTGTGAGAATTTTTAAAAGAGAAGAAATGACCCAAGAACATTGGAGATATTCACCATTTTCATTTATGATCCAATGAGTTCTCCAATAAGCATTGATTTCTTGGCAGTTACATGGACAAGGTGTTAGACTGCTCAGGAAGTAAGTGTGTCCCTGAACCACAGTCAACAACGTGAATAGGCAAGAAGTCACTCTCCTCCTGACAACTTAGGGAAGCTGAAGTTTCTGTGCGTTCCGTCCGCCTCTCGTGTTTTCCTTCCTCCCTCTCTCCTCTCTTCCATCTTTTGTTTTACAGCTTATTTGAGATATAACTGATATACAAGGAACTGTACATATTTAATGTGTACAGGTTGATGAATTTGAACGTAAGCAAACATCCAGGACACCAGTGCTACAATCAAGATAATAAGGTGTATCCAACACCCTTCAGAGTTTCCTTGTGTCCCTTTGGTTTGTGCTGTCATTGTTATTCTCTGGCAAGAACTTTTAACATGAGAACTACCCTCAACAAAGTTTGGAGGGCACGATGCCTTATTGTTAAGTGTTGGCACTATGGCGTATGGCAGGTCTCTATACCTACTCAACCAGCATAACTAAAATTTTCCTTAAAATAATTCAGTACAATTATAGTGACCACTCCAATTGGCCGACCAATGTTTTAACTTAAAACATTAGTCACATCAAAGGACATGACAAAGCCACTCATTAAATACCGAATGAAGGCCCAGCACGGGCTGCACACCGTGAAAAGCACTGGGCGCACACAGGCGAATAAGACCGGCTCCGAGCCACGGCCCTGCTCCGATGCAGCTCATAAGCTTCTAGCAGAGCTGGGTTGAAAATTCTGAGCTTGAAATAGAAAGCTTTTAGAACAAGCAGATGTGTGTATCATGATTTGCTGAATTCTGCTTCCACAACTGGAAAAAGTAGGCCTCGGCTCTCTGCCTGGGACACATCCATCTATTTGCTGCCAGAGTGAATTTCTCCTTTTATCCTCTCATCGGTGTGTCCACAGTGTCTGCTCCTGACCCAGCTGCTGGGGCAGCACTATGGTGTTACAGGAGGGTGGCCATGGAGTGGAGTGGAATGGGGCTGGCTGGTGGCCTCAGAAGTAGCCTCACTAAAAGAAAAGTGTACTGGACATTCAGACTCCTTCCATTAGAGATAAAACAAAACACCACCCCACCCCCCCCCGCCAAAAAAAAAACCACACACACACACACACAAATCACCAACCAAAACCACTCTACCAGAAGGTAACACAATAGAAAGAAGCAGCCTTGGAGTGGAGCTGCATCATGTGTAGAGCAGGGCCCTGGAGAGAAGAGCCTTCAGTTTTGCAAGTAAGAGCTCCAACTTCAGTGCCAGGACAAATCTCCTTAGAGAACAGGGTCCAAGATGTCTTCTTGGTGAGGAGATCCTAAAAATTCCACCTGTCCAGATGCAGCATGGAGCACAAACTTAAAGTCAACCCCAAAGAAAGCAGAATTCGTACATTGCATTTACACAGAGAGCAGCGATCTCTTGAGGGGAACTGAGGCACTGACCGGTTGTTGCAGGTTGGGGACTCTTCTTCACAGAAATCTTCTGGGATCACCACAGTGTGTTATCATCTGGCCAGGATGCTCCAGACACCTCTTGCAGCAGACAAAATGACATCCCATGATCCATGTCCGCTCCCTAAGTCTGCTTTTCTATTCATATTCCAAAGCCAGCATTAGCAGATTTGAGAAAGAGTCCGTTATTTCGTTTTTAAAAAGATCTCAAATGTCTACTTAAATCTTCCAGCTTTAAATCATTTTTCTTTTATTCATTCTTCTGAGGTTTCTGAGAGATTGCCAATACTTGACTCTGCTTTGACAAAGCTATCCTTGGATTTCAGATTAGATAAGATGATGAATTGTACTTAAGCCTCCACACAAGTTAAAAGCCCAAGAGTTTTAGGAGAAAAACTTTCTCGAACATAGTTAAATCTCATAGCTTGCAAAGAATAGAGGGGTTGGGTTTACCTATAAAATAATACAATTCATTAATGTTGTTGCTGGGATTATTGAAACCCAGCAACAAAATGTCTACATTTTTTCCTCTCTAAATAAGCTTATACAACCAGCAGAAACCCCCATTCATGAAAGGAAAAGACTTTTTTCTAAATGGGAAACAACATCTAGATTATAACCAGGGATAAAATTTCATATTTCCTAGCTTTTAAAATGTGTACTTTTCGCTTTTTGCACCTGTGAATTTGGGCGCACAGTATGGTTGCTGTTGGCCAGGTGGCAGATATGATGTCCCTGTCGTTGTCTGTTCATGGGCATGAACATGCGTAGGCTGGGTGTCAGTGGCTTGCAAGAAAATCCTGGAGATAATAGTAGATTCTCATAAGCAAAATAATCATCACCAAGACTCTTAGTGGTATAAGGCATGTAGCCATTGATAACCTTAGTGAAATATTACTCAAAAGATCTTCAAGACCTCAACAGTGAAGAAGTTTTAGAAATAACCCAAGAAATTCATTTCAACTCTATATTTTTTTCTATGTATAAGAAAGATGTGTCTAAATGAATTTAGAAGAAAGCTAACAATAGGTAAACAGTGAGAGTTCCGAGTGATAAGAAAACAAAGCACCAGTTTAATTGGCACTGGTTTTCTTTAATGTCTTAATCACACCTAAAATCATGGTTTGGCTTCAACCAGGGCATCAGTGAAATACGGAAATGATCAGGTAGCGTCACACAATGCTTGTCACAGCAGAGAGCCTGGGCACAAATTCTGAGCTTGACAACATATTCTTTGGGTTGATTTTCTCAAACGACTCGTGGTTTTGAGCCTGAGACATGCTGGTCTAAAGTGTTTCTAGAATCAGGCAATGTGGTTTAGTTAAGTACAGATGCAATTGTGGAGCCAGGTGTCCTAGGTTCAAGCTTTGGCTCTAGTTCTTATGAACAGTTTTGCCTTTAGTCTCTCTCATCAGTCTAATGGAAAAAATATTACCTGCCTTCCTTATCTTGAAATGCCATCATCAGGATCAGGAGAGATAAGGTTTGAGAAAGTAATGTGTAAGCCATAAGGTAGCACACAAATAACCATTATCGCAAATGAACATGGATTTGGTCCAATGAACTCTGTTACCTTTTTCTTAGCACAGCAAATCCCTCAGTAAGTAAATTTGCTTGGCATGCTGGACTGTTCCAGAAGGGCTCCAAGGAAGAACCAGAGAATGATAAAAAGAGGGGAAATTATCTGTCTCATTTTCCTCTTGTCTCTTGCATCCCATTGGTCTTGTGGTGTAAAATAAGCTAGAAGCTTCAGCACTCTCCTCAGTAAATGGGAGAATATCAGAGGGGCTTCTCTTTGATCCCATGGACCGCATCTCCCAGTGCATGCCTCCAGGCAATAACGAGATGCACAGCATGGGGCAGATCTCAACCTGCTTTGTATATGTGCTTATTTTTCAATAAAACCATAGGACGAAAGATACAGAGAAAATCACAAAGATGCTATAATAATCATCAATGCAGCTACCTCATTTCCTAGATATATTTTTGAAGGAATAAAACATCCTAGATAAACATGAAGTAGTGTATGTTTTTCTCCCCATTTCTTCTTTTGAGACAATCATTCTCATGACTGTTGAGTGAATGTAATCCATGTTTTGTATTTTCCATCATATATATATATATATAACATGCATACATATATAGAAGGTATATCACATATATATGAGTATATGTGTATATAGTTTATGCATATATGTGATATATATATATATACATATATATATATGAAAAAACTCAAATATGCAAATGTTCAACAATGAAACACCGATTAAATAAATTAGAGCCATGAGATACCATGTAGCAACTTTTTGAAAACCAAGACAGAACTATGCAGTCATTGAAAGTGCACGAGCTTGACTATGAAATGAACCAAAGCACACTACTGAGGAGTTGTCTGATGTCATTTGTACACCACTGTCTTACACAGAGACTATGTCCAGAAAGATGTATAAGAGATCATTAACAGTTTGGGATTGGGAAAGTAGACAAGAAGGGAAATTTAATTTTTCCCTGTGTAACCTTTGGTCCTTAAAAAAAAAAATGAGAATACATTACTTTTCTAATTAAAAACTAGTAAAAAGCAAGTTCCCTAGTAAGGACAGCAAAAGACAGAATCCAGGACCGGGACGGTAGGAAACAGCTTGTACTATAGCCTGACACGGGTGGGTAGTATAGTTTTGGGATTCAGGAGCAGTGAATTTGAGTCCTGCTTCTTCCATTGAACGTCACACACCCCTGGGCAAAGCAAGCTGCTTCCCTGGGTGGGGAGGTTCCTCCCTCACTCATCTGTCCCTACCTGTTTTGGTGGCTCCTCACCTCCCACAGCGGCTTATCCACCCTCACCCACCCCACACTGCTCCTATTCTCCAGCCCAGATGTCTTCAGCCAGCTCATTTGCCTGACTAGCCACAGATGTCACCCCGGAAGCAGCTGCAGGCCCCGCCTCTGCATTCCCAGGGCACTTGCTTCATTCTGCTCCCTTCCAGGGACATTGGCTGTGCATGGACTGCTCCCCCATGAATCCTCAGCTCCCAGAGGCCAGCGCCTTTGGCTGATTGATCTTTGTCCTGGCCTGGGGCACATTTTAATAAAAGTACACTTGAACTAAATATATACACCATGTCTCAGCGACCTACTCTACCAAACAAGGAAGCTAAATTATATTTACCGGTAGTTCAATTCAGCAAGTACGTACCAACACCTTTCCTATCCTAGGCACCTTGCTTAGCTCTAGAAAGAACAGAAAAAATGTGTATGGCCCACTAGTGGGAAAAAGTGATCTAAAACCTATAAAAACTCCAGTCTTTTATTTCTCACAACCAGAATTTAAAAGATATGAGTTCAGTTTTCGGCTCTGCTCTGATTACTGACTGATCCTGGGAATATCACGTTAGCCACTTGGGGAAGTTTCTGGTGGGAAACACACTAAATAAGGTACCCTGACCTCTTCAAGGCATGAAGGAGGGGAGTGCTATTTTTCCTGATATTACAATATACTGTGACAGGGTTTACTGCTCTCTAATTGTGCAATCTACATAATTTATCTTTCTAAAACGAGCCATCATCCCCAAGGAGTGCTTCCTTATTGATATCAACTATAAAAAGGGTATTTTTAAGGGCATGGCAGCAGCCTTGCTATACATTAACCTACACAAAATCGATTCATTTCCAAATTAAGCATGGTCCTAAAATAATCACTAATGGAGTTTGGGGTAGTTTGTTCATGTGATGTGCCATCAGGAATCATGCATAATGTAATAGTACAAATGCTAAAAGCGGCTCCCACCAACAATTTAATCTTGGTTTAATGGACAGAGGGACTGATCTTCAAAACAGACTGCCAATGAGATTCTTGGGGCCCCCCCCCGGCCACCTGACAGCAAATGCCAATGTTAGCTTTGGGTTAGCTCCCCCTTTCAACGTGTGCCTATTAAAGGCCATCCAGCACTGTCATTAAAATTATGAACAACTTGTGTCAACTTTCACAGGCTAGGTTATAGATGTCTCCATGTATTTGCATAGATCTCTGGGATTGAATTTTTTTCTCTCTCTACCATTTTGTCTGTGGGCTTCTACCTCTGTCAAGGGAAACTCTTACACTCTGGAAGATCAGAGAGCTAAGCAGTATCTACTGACCCCCAGTCCATGCCAGACAGATAGTGTCTGAACAAAGATCTGGGATGAGAAGCCTGTGTACAGTCAAAGGGACCAGAACCACATGGCTGTAGCATGTCTCCCCGGGACCCCCAAAGCCCCTAAACATGCACCTCCCACCTGACATGACTAGAGGAAGACAAGTACTTGCCTGTGCAAATACAGGCGAAGTCTTCCTCACTCGTGCGAGACAAGTTTCTTTCAGATGATCTTACATCAAATCTAGCTACGGTAAGCACATTGCAGAATATCCAAATTCAGGGACCATCAAGTGTATTTAGTTCAAGCCACATATTTTCTTTCAAATAAAGATTGCTAACTGACTTCGGAATTTTGGGGTCAACCAATGGAGAATACATAAAAAATGCAGCTTTGGTGGGTAGATAGAATATACCATGTGTGAGTAAGAGTGGCAGCCGAGGTTGGGGCTTGGAATGGGGAGGAGGAGTTGGGAGTGAGGAATTGATATTGTGATTTTTTATAAGTCATAGGAAAGCTGATGAGACGAGAAGCAGAGGTTAAGCAATGTTATTTAGAGTTAGAGAGGCAACTAATACATATAACAATATAAATTTCAAACAGGAGGGGAATATAAAGGGAAGAGGTCGATACAGGCGAGCTTAATCCTCATCTTCCATATTGAGGAGTTAATAGATATTGACTGAGTGATAAATCAAGAAATGCAGTTGTGGAAGTAGTCACCAAAGGAACAAAACCCAGAGGCATTCGAAAGATTCTGTCTCTGTATTGTGGGGCTGGAGTGGTCAGAGGTGCATTCCTTGTGCTTCTACATTATTTAGTTGGCTTCAATGCATAAAGTATAATTTGATTTTAAAAAACTTAACTCACTGCTTCTGGGAAGCTGAGCTGTGAACAGGAAAGAATAGAACAAGGCAGTGTTGCTTTGTCTTAAAAGCAGCTGGACTGTGTGTTCAAAACCATGAGTCTGTGTAGTGTAGAAGCATTATTATTTCTATGTGCAATTAAAATGATTGGAAAAGTTATACAATAAACTGTTAACAGTGCATACCTCTAGAGCAGTGGCATCCAACTTTCTAGCTTCCCTGGGCCACGCTGGAAGAAGAACTATCTTGGGCTACACATAAAATACACCAATACTAATAGTAGCTGATGAGCTAAAAAAAAAAAAAAAAAAAAAAAAAAAAAAAAAAAAAAAAAAAAAAAAA
>PVKE010029143.1:0-20330 GCA_004027555.1 Craseonycteris thonglongyai | reverse complement strand
ATATTGAACAAATAGTTTTTTGTTTTTGTTTTTGTTTTTGTTTTGTGGACAGAGAGATGGGGGAGAGCCCAGAGCAGTTTCCATAGTTGACAGCATTAGTTTTCCATATAGTTTCACTCCACAGGTGGGCATGGGGCTGTGCAAGGCAGGAACTGGGCCGGGAGCCTTCCACATAGGCCCCAACAAGAACTGAACTGGGGGCACACCCCAGTTCAGCATATGGGTCCGCCTGGGCCAGGATTAGATCCTTAGGCTCCAGGGACGCAAAGCGAGCGCTTAACCCACTGAGCCATTCCAGCTTCCCCACAAATAGTTTTAAGAATATCCATTTTAAGAGGTGACAAATGGTTAGCTCACTTAACAGGCTGATTTCTAACATACTCCTGCAAGGAGACCCTGTTCTTTTTCCATTTAGTGTTCCTTCTCCCTGAAACAAGCTTCATTCTCTCATATTCTACTTAAATAACATTCCTTTAAGGGGGCCTTCCATGGACCATAGTCTAAGGTAAGTCTCTCTGTTTAGTCTTCTATCTTCCCATACTTCTCTTATCACTTTATTGTGCATCCATTCTATTTCATTGGGTATCTGTTTTTTTTATCTTAAACTTCTGAAACAGGACCTTCTGTCCTTGTTTTGTTAACTTATATATCCCAAGAACATAGACAAGTACCTAAAATATAGAAGATCCTCAATAAACATTGAATGAATAAATGAATAATGAATGAGTAAATACATGAGTAAAAGCATACTCTGTGTTAAAGCTCCCTGATTCCTTACCTGCACTGCCACTGTCTTTTATCGTATGGCCTTCAGTTACCATGCTGCTTGAAGCTGTGTCAATGAACTGAACTAATGACGAATATGGAATTAACTATAGCTGCTGCCACATATACCCATGTATACAACAGTTTTTAGCAATGCATATAGAAAAAGTAAATGTTAAGACACTAACCATCATGAATTGTCTTCACAGTTTTGTTTATGGATAAATCTTCTCACATTTCTCCCCAGTTTCCATAAGGAACCCTCCAGGCATTCACAAAATAGTCCAGTTAAAGTCCCAGCTCTGCATCTTGCCTCCAGTGAATTCAAAGCTATAGAATATGCCAGGCCAAGGTAGCTGGCTGGGAAATTATTGATGGACAATGAAATAAGCAAAGTTTCCTCCTGGCTCACACAGTTACTCCAGAATTGCAGCACATGCTTATTAAATGTCAGGACATTGTATTATCATTTACAAACATTATTCAATTTAAAAAACATGAAAACCTTACAAGGTAGGTGAACTATATTCTACCAGTTCTACATATGAGAAAACTGAGGCTTGGGGATGTTAAATAAATTGTCCAAGGTCATCCTGCTAGGAAATGGCTGAGCCAGAATACATACTGACTAAATCTAACTGGTTCCAGTACACTGGCATATAGCTTACATTCTTCCACTCCCACCTCCCCTCCCCCTATCAACTGTTTTAGAAAAAATGCAAGCGAGTTTTAAAAACCAAAACAAACAGGAAAAAAAATTATCTTTGTGTTTCTGGTAATTCTTTATTTGAGTTTTTTTCAACCATATGTTGCATGCTTCACTTTTACAGTAAAAAAAAAAAATTAAAACAGAAAAGATGTCTTATTCTGTTTATATCTAAAATTAATTAAAATGATTAGGACTCATTCAGGAAAAAACATCTAAGCAAATGACTTTGAATACATTCTATAAAGTATATAAAGCAGAGACACTGAAAGATCTTGTCATTATTTTAGAAAGAAATACACAAAAATTACCTAAATTGTTAGCAGTCATAGTCTTACTATTGAATTTTAAGGCTGTGGCTAAACATAAAAACGTTCATGAATTAAAGAAGATTCCATGAGAAAAGAGGTTAGCATATTGATTAAAGGGGAAAATCAATTTAGAAGTTACTGGAAATAATACCAACTAGCACAAAGAAGTGTTATGATGGCAGAGGAAAGAGGAAAAAAACATAGTGACCATCCCTAAATTAGAATTACTCTTCCTCCTTGAGACCTTGGGGAAGGATGTGAGGGCATGTGTGCTTAGGGAAGACCAATTGTGAAACCTCTTCCATATTGGCACAGCAACCAGGACTACAAGAAACAAAGCCAATGATCATGACATTGATAAAGCTAACATTTATTGAGCACTTCTCATATGCCAGTATCTAAGCTAGGCTCTTTACATGGCTCTTCACAGGTTTAAAAAGAAGAGACTTCATAATAAATGAAAAACACAGTTTTGGATATCAGAGACATTTTCATTTGAATTAGAGAGTGAGAAAAAACAATTCTTAAAAATTATCTAAAACTTTGCAACCAGTAAATAAGAAATTTGCATGAACTTGTGATATTTTTTACACTTCAGTAAGGATCATAAGTAAAAAAAAAAGTATACTCTGACATCAGAGGGACATATAATCTATGAAGAAGTTAAATCTGACAAGTGAGCATAAAATATAGTAATAGTTCAGGAAAAGAATAAGCTTATATGGCTTGGAGGGTCAGATGAGGCAGCAGGACTTGATCTGACCTTAAGGATACTACATGAATTAGAGGAATGGTGACCAAACAGAGAGACCTTTAGACCAAAGGCATCATATGAGTAAAGCAACACATAGGATGTTCAAGGTGATTTATTAAAGGCTCTAAGATTTGCTTGATTGGAAATAAGGAAGATTCTGGGGAGAAATGGGAAAGAGTTTGAAGCACAAATTGAAATATGTGTATGAGAAATCTTATAACATTTTATTAATTCAAATACAAGGTACTGAACTCCAGTTAATATTTGTAGTCTCTCTGTCCACCTACCTCACCAAAATCCAAGTGTGTAACTGCCCACTCAGACACTGACTTAGTAGCATTCTGTCTACATTCACTCCTAGTTTCCACGAGCTTCCTACCTACTAGCTGTTTACTAATCCCAACTAGGATTTGAGGTAGGTACAGGGCCAGTTCCCCATCCCTTATGCAGACAAAAAAAGTGAGTGCCCTAAAGAGGGTTTCTCCCCCTGTCACAGCATGCCTCTGCATGGCCCTCGATTCCTGTCTCCTAGGAAGGCACGGGCGCCACCAGGCGGGGCGCCCTGACATGTTAGCGTGAACCTGCGGTGTAATCAGCCGCAGATATAAGCTATAACCTGCCCAGCAGAGCTCACTCATGAATCCAGCTCATGGCTGCCCTGATCTTCGCAGACTCTCTGCAAAGCAGCTTTCTCTCTTTCTTTCAGTGGGGGGTGGAGGACACATCTTCCAAAAACAGAATAATGTGAACGTGAAAGCTGGACTCCAGCATAGGTCGGCACCCTTCCTGCTATCACAGCAAGCCACCTCTGTCAAATGTGCTGAGTTTCACGTCAACAGTAGTAATTATGTGGGAAATGGTGCTCCTTGTAGCCCACTGTAGACTGACATAGTAAAAGACACTGGAAACTTGAGCACTGTTAGAGAGTGAATTTGTCACTCTAAGTATAGCAAGGCCTGATAGTGATAAAGAAAATGAAGCAAACAGCTGACATTAGATCTCTTCTATGGTATTTTTATAGAAATTGGAAGAACACTTATATAATCCTTAACCTCAGGAAGAAACATGAAAAGAAAAATATAGTCCTCAGTGACATGGGCTTTCATAGTCAGATGTGATGTTCAGGATGATTAATAACGATTCCCTTTCCAGGTGGGGAAAAAACAAAAATGAGATTTAGAAAAGTTAAGAGGTTTGACTCAAGTTCATCTAGCTTTTAGAGATAGAGCACAAATATTTATACTATGTCCCAAAGGTCTCACTTTTTCCAATGATTCCATGCCAATAACAACAAAGATTTGCAGTCCATAAAACCCGGGGCCTCCTACATGGGAAGCATACCTCAGTTCCGCATATGGGTCCACACGGGCCAGGGCCAGGGCCAGGGCGAGGATTCGATCCTCAGTCCCTGGGCCTGCAAAGCAACCACTTAACCAGTGGAGGCACCCCGGCTCCCAGCTTCCCTAGGACATATACATTTGATCTTAACTGCAACCCCATGAGGGTACTTTAATCATTCCCTTCATGTGGATTTAAAACCCAAGGCTCAGGGGAAGCCGAGATGGCTCAGTGGGCTAAGTGCTCACTTTGCAGCGCGGGGGACCAAAGATCGAATCCCGGCCCCGGACTGTGCGGACTCATGTGCTGAACTGGGGAGTGCCCCCAGTTCAGCTTTCTCTCTCTCTGTCAAAACAATAAAAAAAAATTTTTTTTAAACCCAAGGCTCAGAAAAATCAGCTGACATATATGAAGATCTCATGCAAAAGGCAGGGCTCACAACTGCATCTTCTGCCCAAGAAACTGAGTTAGTTCCCACTACCATGCTGCCTAAATGCCACAGAAACATTCTCTCCATTTCCCCTACTTACCTCCATAGGAGACTGTGTCTATTAAAAGGACACAATTGTCCATCAAGCACATAGATTATCAAATAGGTATTGCGTACCTACTGCATGCCAGGCAATGATCTCTAGGTCATAAAGATATAGTAAGAATAACAGACAAAGTCACTGTTCTCATGGAGATAGACAACACACAAAAAAACGTAGCATGTAGGTGCAGTTGGAAAAATACAGTATAAAAGAAAATATAAAGTAGAGTATAGATGTGCTGGGGACAACAATTTCTAGTCACCCAGTGGCTCTGTTTTAATGTGAGCAAATCGGCATGCGCAGATCTTATATACAATGACCTGTAAGCAATAGTAACAAGTTCATTGATCTTTAGGGGTCTACAAACTATATTCAGTGTTTCCAATAAATAAACAAACAAACAATAGAAGCATAAGCTGAGTATTTACTAAGAGAACACTAAGGAAACATTTTTTTTTAACATGATAAAACAGATTATATCAACTCTATGGAAGCATGTACTTTCTAGACTTACTCATAAATCCTAATTGACAGATATACATGTCATAAAAAATGGAGACTCCAATCTTTACTTAATAAATGTCATTTGTCTGGTAGGAACAAACAAAATGAATTCTTCCAAAAATTAGGGCTACTACAAAGTGGTCCATGGCCCCCATAACATTGGAATTCACCATGCATCCTAAGACAATGCAGAAGGGATCTCTGCCCCGGTATGTCTTAGAGACAAACTTCACCCTTTCAGCATCAGGGCCGACTATTCTGAAAAGAACCAAGGTGCGTCATTATTACAGCTGGCTACACTGGCCCTGAGCTAATATGAGGTATTCAGCAAACCATATACATTTATCAACTTCTAGAGCCTTCCTCGTTCACACAAGTACTTATTCTTCTCAACCCAATATTTCCTGAGGAGCCAAAGTACCTGCGATGCTCGGTGCTCACGGCTTACAACTGTGGTACCTCCTTCAGGCTGCTCTCTCTCCCCACGCTCAGCACCTTGTTCAGAGAAACAACACATTCAGCACCACATTAAGTGCTTTATACATGTGGTATGTTATGTAATTTGCTCTTCAACACAACCTGATGAAGTGAACATAGCTAGTTTCTTTTTGCAGATAAAGAAACTAGTATTTATGGAGATTAAGTATCCTGCAGCAGTAATGCATGAAGTCTCTTTCTCCTTCTAGTATAACGTGCTATGTGACCAGCTAGTTAATTCACAAAGTGAATGGTTATATCTAGATTTTTACATAGGACTTCAATATCTTTGAGCCAATAATAGTCAGAATGTATTTATAAGGGCTATAGAGAATTCTATTGCTTACAAATGTCTCGAACATTCAGTATCACAGTGATGAGTCAATAAGGGAAAGAAATATAAGCCCTCACCATCCCCCCAAAATTATTTTATTTCTTGTGTAGCCATATATTCTTTAAAATTTTAAAGTTTGCAAATTTTTTAAAGTGTTGTTTTTTTTTTTATTTTTGTTTGGGTTTTTTTTTTATTTGTTTTGGTTTAGTTTGGTTTTGACAGAAAAACAGAGACAGAGAGAAGAAGGAGGGCCCAGAGCAGTCTCTGTAGGTGTGTGTCATCAGTTTTTGACACGGTTTCATTCCACACAGGTGGGCATGGGATCACACAGGGCAGGAACCAGGCCAAGGGCCTCCAACATGGAAGGCATGCCCCAAGTAAGCATATGAATCCAACCAGGCCAGGGCCGGGATTTGATTCTCAGATCTTGGGGCTGCAAGGTGAGTACTCAACCCGCTGAGCCATCCTGGCATCCCAAAGTTTGCAATTTTTTTTAACTTTGATTAGTACAAAGAATAAAGGTGTCAATTTGTGAATTTTGAATTCCTTCCTGGAGAATATTTTTATATTTATCCTTTCCCTAAAAGTAGAGGCACAGGCATGTTTTTGGTTAAATAATAAAAAATAAAGTTTGTATTTCAAATATATGACTGGTTAGAGATAATTAAAAGCTGTGAATGCAATCTGGCTAAGAAATGTTTTTATTTCTAGTGTTTTCAAAGTTTATCTCCCTAAATAGTTTAATAATACTTTAGCTAAGGTAATTTTAGACCTCATTTAATCCTTACAGCAACTACATGATGAGACTTATGATCCTCATTTTACAAGTGAAGTAACTTGGGCTCAGAGAAGTAAAATAAACTCCCAAATGACAGAGTCATCATTTGGACTTAGGTGGATCTCTCCTGAAGGTTCGGGCTCTTAAATACTTCAGGGCTTTTCATGTGCCTCGCTCTTACTACGAAAACCTAAGCCTTAAACAGGATCTGACTATATATACCTCCAAGCCCCGCCAGGGCATATTCAAGACTAGACACAGAGCAGTTTCTGCTACAGATGAACAATAATATTAAATATTCGGTAAAACACACTCTCAGAAGAGATCAATACTTAACCATCACTTTGACAAACAAAAAACATTTTAAATGTTAAATCATAAAATTCTGCCGATCATAACACTGATGTTAAGTTATAGTCTTGATTTTATATTAAAGGTACATATCCTTTGTGCATTCTTTGTTCCAAAATTAATATGCTGGTGACTCACAACCCCATGGAATGCCACCTTTGGCTTACCACTTTTCATCACTGTATTATGATAGAAATTGTCTCTTTTGGTTAAAGCATGTTCATATAAAGAAATTTTATTATGGTCTACATAAGCAGCACTCCAGTACTTTTGATGAATTATTTTTCTCCATCTGTTAAAATCTACTCTGTCTGAAGCAATTAACATTACCTGCCAAAATTTCTGGTTTTAAAAGACTTATTTAGGCCCCTCCTTGGCCCTTTGTTAAATGGTCTGAATGTTTTATAATACTTATTTAACAAGTTTTGCCTAACTGTTGTTTTAGTCACACAAAAAAAAGGTGTAAGCAAAGTTGTTTGTTTGTTTGTTTGTTTGTTTTTAATACTCTTCAGATTACACATGGGGAAGGCTGGCAGTCTTTCACACTGTGTTCATTCTCTGTAGCACAAATCGTCACCACAATAGAGAGCCTAAAACAAAAGCCAAATTCTGAATCAGGAGTACGTTTCCTCACGAAAAAAATTTCAACATTGGAGAGCATGCTTTCCTCTGGATGCACACACATAATTTCCATTATTGTTAATGGGAGCTATACATGCATAACACCCATTACTGCTAATGGGAGCTAAGTGCACACACAAGGATAGAATACAGTGAAATCTGTCTTAGAAAATCACCCAAGAGACTAGCAAAAATCAGTTGCCTGGTAGAAAATGGTTTTAAATTAAAAGCAGAACAGAACTGAACTTAAAACCCCAGGGGAACTATTTAAACTTCAGGGAGAAGTGGGAATTGGTTTCTCTCTTTCTTGCTCTATTCCAGTATCTTGTTTTCCTCATCCATGTTCTTCATGAGCACCAATGACCTTGTGATCTCTAAAAAAGACGATCTGAAAATGAATTTCACACCTCCATTAATTCAAATGTTAGACATGGTGATTCTTTTGTCAGGGAAAAATATAGCTTCTGAGTGATTACATCACAGCACATACAAAATACAAGTCACATGTTTTTTTTAATGACAGTTAATGAACCAGGATGAAAACAGTAAGGCAATATTATTTTAGCAATTTATATCAGTCATTCATTAAACATCAAAAACATCTGTTCTATTGTAATGTTATTGTAAAAGTCAATGAAAGATAAATCAGAAAGTGATTTCCATCTACCCAAGAGGCCTACCACATTTCCTTTAGCATTTCAGAGCTTTGAAAATACATATTATTACTACAATAACATAAAATCATAGCATTTTGTCATAGTTCAGTTTCTTTGCTTGGCAGATAAGAAAATTTCAGAGAAATCAAATGCTTTTCTTGTTCTCCCAATGTCACAGAGTACTAAAGGCAGATCTATGATCCAGAATCCAGAATTTTTCTGATTCCAGATCCACTGGTTTTAAATTTCAAAAACCTAAAGACTCCCAGGAGCTTTCATCTTTTTTTGGCTTTGCATTGATCTTCGGGGACCAAATGCACAGATGGGTAGATGAGTTACAAACTCCATAAGGGACAATTCCAGAGCTCTGGAGAAATGAGGACTAAATGTTTGGTATGTTACTCAAGTGATTGCATGCTCCAGTTATTTCCAAAAATGTTCTCAAATATTTTAAAGAGGCAAAAAGAAATAACAAGGGAAGTGAAAGATTCATTATTTCATATTTAGAAAAGAAGAATGAAAATACTGTGCTTGGGATCACTTTTCAGTTCAATCCTCCACTTTTTAGCTATTCTTCTAAGACTGCCATTCCAAAGCAGCAGCAATCAACTCTTCTTGTGTCATCTGTGTCACATATATGACACATGTGGTTTTGTTGTACTTCATACAGAGATGTTCCCTGTTGGTCTTTGATCTGACTCTCAGAAATGGGCAGGAGCAGACAGAAAACAACATGAAACTATTCACAAGAGCTGTGAGTTAACCAAACCAGCGGGAGGCCCCCAGTTCACAGGGGCATGCTTCCCATGCGGGAGGCCTCCAGGCTGAGTTCCACCCTGTGCAGCTGGCCCACGTCTACCTGTGTGGAATAAAACCATGCCACAAACTGATGACGTGCAACTATGGAGACGGCTCTGGGCCCTCCCCCTTCTCTCTGTTTCTGTCTCTCTGCCTGTCTGTCTTTCTCTCTCTTTGTCTGTCAAACAATAAAGTAAATCTTTTTTTAAAAAAAAGGAAGAAAGAAAATACATAAATCTCATATTACGTCTCTCTTGCTCCTTTCCCAGAAAGGTGTTTATTGCTGCCTTGACTGTCAATCCTCTACACTCTACAGGCTCGCATATTAGGATTAAAGGAGATCAATTGCCCAGTGGAAGAACCAGAAATGACTAAAGTTCCATTCCAACCCAGATATTATGCATAGTCTGGTTTATAATTTCACAATAAATATAATCTTTCCTATATACTTTCTTAAAATTGATAGCCCTGATTATTCAAAGCACTAAGAGAGGAGGGTTTGATCAAAGAGGCCTTCCTTCAGCTAGCCAATGTCAATCTAATTATACATTTCAAGCAGAAGAATAAAAAAAAGAGAGGGAAGAGGGGGTAAAAAGGAAGGGAAAGGAAAAGGGAAGACAAAGAATGAGAATAGAGAATGGAGAAAACAAGAAAATTAAGAGGCAGGAAGAAAAGGAATAAAGAGAAGGAGAGAAGAGTAGAAGGAAAGGAGAGCACAGAATAAAATTAGGAATGGCAGAGTAAAGCTGGTATGCTGGAGTGAAAGGAGCAAAGATTTTGGAGTCTGAATAACTGTGTTTTACCTTCAGCTCAACCTTCATCCTACATGTAATGTTAAACAAACTAGATACACTTGCTGTCTCTCAGCTTTCCTATCTGTCCAAGAAGGATAAAAGGCTACCCATTTTATTTTACAGGGTTGTTGTTTAGTGACTCATGAAAACACTTTATAAACCATAAAGAGCTGTGGCACAGGAATTCTATAATTCTGATGGCTTAACAAAGCAGATGGTCAGAGAAAAAATAGAAAAAAATGTCATACTGAAGGGACAACCTTTGTCCAGGGATCAAAACACATCTTGATGGCCTGTGAACATCAGCCTAACTTGGAATGTGTTCATTCACCCCTTCTCCATCTTTATTCTATGAGAAAAGCAATCCAGTGTAAACCAAAACTTTGGTGCAATCCATCAATCCACCCTACTATGCCCATGCCAGAGCTCTCTCAAGAATTCTATCACAGGACAAGTTCCTGGATGAAGAGCAAGGGTGTTGGGTTGGAATGCAAGTCATTTCTGCTGTCTCAGTAGGAAACTAACTCAACTCCATAAAGACATCACTCCAGGCATGGAAATAAACGAAGAACCACGGTTCAGTCCAGGGATTGACCCAGAGATCAAACAAGCATTTCTAAAGGCGCATAATTCTCACTGACTCTCCTCAGATCTTTGCAGAAAAAGGAGGGCCCTAATTCAGTCTCTGGAATCATGAAATAATATGTTTTTATTATTTTTGTCACCTATATCACAAACTAGCTTTCATTGAATTTCTTATATACACATTATATAATGTATTTTCTTGTCTACAATCCAACACACAGTCTGTAGTCACTTTGAGGGCAATAACTGTGTCTTTTGTTGTTTCTATTCATCTCCAAGGCCTACCATAATATAGTAGCAGCTCAGTAAATATTTATTTGACCTATTTAAATATATATTTGTTTACTTGTCTTCCAATAGATTAAAAGATCATGTACATATAAGCCATTTTATATAGGCACAAGTCAGTACATAGTTTACATATTAAAATGGTTATATAATTGATCATTTACATAATTAATTAAGTCAACTGAGCATAAACAAATGTTCACAAAGCTAACTAGAAAGAATAATTTATTCTATAACAAGATGAATTCCTGCCAAACAGTGCTATAACATCTAATAATTATGTTCCTAAAACCCAATTTGTAGCTGTTAGAAAAAGACAAAGGAACCGAGGTTTGGTTTTCAGAAATGTATTTGGGGATGAGAGCACCTTTGAGGAAATGTTGAGATAATTGTTTTGTTTCTAAGAAACACTATTTCTTGCAATTCTGTTTAATGGTTTTTATTTTCTTTGATTTGGAGTTGGCATTTTTCTTTCATTAATATTAACATTGCAGGGAAAGCCGGGATGGCTCAGCGGGTTAAGCGCTCACTTTGAAGCCCCGAGGACCGAGGATCGAATCCCAGCTCCGGCCCAGGCGGAGCCACATGCTGAACTGGGGTGTGCTTCCCGAATGCGGTCAGGCCCCCCAGTTCAGTTAAAAAAAAAAAAGAAAAAATATGTTTAAATCTTTGGGGAAAGCCAGGACGGCTCGGCGGGTTGAGCGCTCGCTTTGAGGCCACGAGGACCGAGGATCGAATCCCGGCTCCGGCCCAGGCGGACCCACATGCTGAACTGGGGAGTTCCCACAGTTCGGTTCTCTAGCTGTCTCTGTCTCTGTCTCTCTCTCTATCTGTCAAAAGTAAAATAGAAATAAATATGCACTGAAGATAAAATAATTACTTTCTATAAATATAAAAAAAGATATTAAAAAAAATATTAACATTGCATAAATTATATAACTATTTATTCATCTACTTTAATTTTTTATCATTCTTAATAGAGACAGAGAGAGACAAAGAGAAGGAGGAGGGTCCCAGAGCGGTTTCCATAGTTGTACATCATTAGTTTTAGAAGTGGTTTTGTTCCACACAGGTGGGCAGAGGCTGCGCAGGGTGGAAATTGGGCTGGGGGCCTCCCACATGGAAGGCACAGTTTCTCGAGCCAGGGGCCAAACATGGGGAGAGAACTGACCTGGGGGCCTCCTGTATGGTAAGTAAACCCCAGTTCAGCATATGGGTCCACACAGGCAGGGGCTGGGATTTGATCCTTGGACCCCCAGGGCTGCAAAGCAAGTGCTTAACCCACTGAGCCATCCCAGGTTCCCCTATTCATCTACATTAGACACATTGAAAATAAGTGTTTTCTTTGCATAAGAAGATGGCACTATTTGTTCACTGCTAATTAAACATTGTATAGTGTAAGGAATACTAGTTAAAAATCAAAAGACTTGGGTTGGGGTTCCATTTTAATGTTTTATCAACTTTGGACTTGGCAAGTTGCTAAATGCTCATCTCTATAATCCTCCACTTCTTATCTGTAAAAATTAATTGTTTTTGCAAGAATCAAATGAGAGAATGTCTAATGTGAATTTTGTCTGCTCACTGCAAAGCACCATAAAAAGTTTCATTAGTAATTGTTATAATAATAGATACCATTTGTTTAATGCCTATGAAAACTTAGTAGTTGAGCATGCAATTTTTCTAATTCTTATGAAAACTATGCAATACATATGTTATTATTCTCATTTAATGGATGAGGAAAATGAAGTTTAGGGAATTCAATTAAGTAACTTGTCCAGAATAAAACAATGATAAAGAGAGGAGCCAGAATTTTAAACACAAACTGTCTGATTCAAATGTCAAAAGAGAAATACTACATTGGAATTGGGATGAGCTATTCATAGAAATTTGCAATCAATTTGCTTATATTTGTGTTCTCCCTTTTTATTTTATTTTTTTTTATCAAGATGATCTCCAATGTCCTTCCTTTGTTTAACTATTTGGTGATCATCTGCATTGCATTGAGTCTTTTAAGGTTTACCTTTATTCCTCCTTCATTTGGTATATAGGATTTATGTAATGTTGGTGCTCATCTGATCTACTTTACTTTTACTGGACATTGGGGAGGACACATACAGATGAAAACAATATCTTAGGTGACAAGAAGTTAGAAATTCTTATATCCATGATGGAAATTTCCCAGGTATTTTTGGATAGACGTGGTGCATCATAAAATGACAAAAGGCCACAATAAGAAGTTTTTTTTTTTTAAGATTTATTTTTATTGTTTTTGTCAGAGAGAGAGATACAGAGACAGAGAGAAGGGGGAGGGCCCAGAACAGTGTCCATAGTTGCACATCATTGGTTTTTCCACATAGTTTCATTCCACAGGTGGGAGTGGGGCTGCACAGGGCAGGAACTGGGCTGGGGTCTTCACCCCAGTGAGAATCAAACTGAGGGCACTCCCTAGTTCAGCATATGGGTCCACACGGGCCAGGGCTGGGATTTGATCCTCGATCCCCGGGGCTGCAAAGTGAGCACTTAACCCACTGAGCGATCCCGGCTTCCCCAAGAAGATTTTTTAAAAAGAAAAGATTACTAGATAGTACTTCTAAGGACAAATATTTTCAAGTTGAGAATGAATGTCACATTTACAAGTTAACTTTCACCAGATCTTTTGATAATTTTTCCATCATTTATCATGGGATGTGGATTAATATGACTTGGGGAACTAAGCTAAACTATAAAAGTTAAAGAAATTGTTTAGATGGGAAAGAAATTTTGGTCTATATAAACACTTTATGGGAAGCCGGGATGGCTCAGTGGGTTGAGTGCTCACTTTGCAGCCCCGGGGACCAAGGATCAAATCCCGGCCCTGGCCCATGCAGACCCATATGCTAAACTGGGGAGTTCCCCCAGTTCAGTTCTCTCTCTGTCTCTGTATCTCTCCCTGTCAAAAAATTAATAAATAAATAAATAAATATATAAAATTTTAAATCTGTAAACACTTTAAAATTTGCTTCTTTGAAAAGGGCATTTATAATAAAGAAGTCTGGTGGACACTACACTAACATCATCAATGGGACAAAATTACATACTATAGCTTCTCATATAATATACCTTGAATAGTACATCATCTATATAATATTAACAAAGTATGAAGAAAAATTCAGGCATATCTAAATTGAAGATCATTCTACAAAACAATTGGCCTGGATTCTTCAAAAATACTAGTGCTATAAAAGACCAAAAAATAAAAATAATAAAATGGCAGAGGAAAAAATTAAAAAATACTAAAGACACATGCAACTAACTTCAGTGTATCATTTCTGATTAGACTCTAAAATCAATAAAAAGGACATTTAGAGACAATTGGTGAAATGTGAAGATTAATGATATATTTAAAATGCTGTAATATGGGGAAGCCGGGATGGCTCAGTGGGTTAAGCGCTCACTTTGCAGCCCTGGGGACCGAGTATCGAATCCCGACCCCAGCCCATGAGGACCCATATGCTGAACTGGGGAGTGTCCCCAGTTCATTTCTCACCAGGGTGAGACCCCAGCCCAGTTCCTGCCCTGTGCAGCCCGGCGCTCACCTGTGGAATGAAACTATGTGGAAAAACCAATGATGTGCAACTATGGAGACTGTTCTGGGCCCTCCCCTTTCTCTCTGTCTCTGTCTCTGTATCTCTCTCTCTCTCTCTCTCTCTCTCTCTCTCTCTGTCAAAACAATAAAAAATAAATCTTTTTTTAAATGCTGTAATAGTACTAAACATTTGAAGTATGATAATCATTTGTGTTTTGCTTCTAGTAAAATTTTTGTACTTAGAAAACATACCGGTATATTGAAGTATTAAAGGGTAAACTGTCTTGAGGTTTACAACTAGCAGAATCATTAAAAACAAGTAACGTGTTTAGCCCAATTTTTCTCTTTTCTTTCTTTTTTTTTATGATTTATTTTATTGTTAGAGAGAAGGTGAGAGAAAGAAAGAGAAGGAGAGTGAGAGGAAGAGAGAGAGAGAGAAAAAGAGAAGAGGGGAGGGCCCAGAGCAATCTCCATAGTTGTACATCATTTGTTGTGACACAGTTTCATTTTTAACAGGTGAACGTGGGGCAGCACGGGGCAGGAACTGAACTGAGGGCCTCCTGCATGTGAGGTGAGAACCTTTGAAGCCATCCTGGTGGCTACTACTAGCTTTCAAGTAAGTAACTGAGTTAAAAAGTGTTTATGTATATACATACACAGAGAAGAAAAGAAAATAGGGCAAGCTATTTATACTTGATTAGCTTAGATGAGTATTCTCACAACTTTTCTGAAGGGTTGAAATATTTCAAATTAAGTTTGTTTTTTTTTAAGGGGAGAGGGGATTGAGCCTGTCTATGTAATGTTATGAAAGAAAGATAATGATTAAGTTTAAAAAATATACAAGTATAAACATATTTTTAAAATCTCTTCTCATAAAATTCTTGTTTTAAGTACTATAGCTTTAAAAAAAATAATTATATAAATCTATGAGTTTAACTTTAATGATTATGCCAACAAGATGGTAACAGTACAAATCCACATCAACTTTAGATATGTTTCTAAAATTATATAACAAGTTGGAAAGAAATTTTATGTATAATTATCTCTATGAAGACAAATAGCAAGGGTAATTAACATAGCTATCATTCCATATCACCACAAGGGTTAAACCAGATGATAATATTTATTATCTTTTTCTCCCACACAAAACCAAATATCACTCACTTTCACCTGAGAATGTATGATGTGTTAAAATAAAACATATTATTATGCAACATTTACGGTATAAGGTTGTTTTGTTTTGTTTTTAACATAGTACAGAAATCTATATATCCCCTCAAGATTGGTGGTGTTACCTACAAATGTTACTTATAAATGTAACTTACAAGTGAATTAACACAAATTTTTTTTAAATATAAACAGTGTGTGTGTGTGTGTGTGTGTGCATATATATATATCCAATTCCATAAAATTATATACATACATTTGTGCACTGAAAATGTTAAACAATAGAAATCTTTGGATATAGTGAAGGGTCAAATGAATCAGGCTGTAAAGTTAGTTGCATGATACATAAAGATATTCTTTTACTTCTGATCATGATTTATAATGATTCTAAATAGATGAGTCGTATGAAACTGGATCACAACTTGTTTTAAGTTAAGTTCTTCGGAGAGCAGATTCTGAGATGGGATATAGTATGCAAGATGTTTATTAGGATGTGTCATGACATTAATACCCATGGAACAGAGAGAAAGGAAGCAGGGCCATAGAACCAATAATAGCCCTAGCCAACCCTGTGGGACTTTGGAGCTGAAATGGCCTCTGTAAGAGATTGCTCTGTCAAAATAGCAATCTCTTAATATCCCCAGCTTGATCAGTCTCTGGATATTGGCTGTGCAGTGGAAGTTGTAACTTTGGGCAAAAGGCTCTCTAAGCTGTAGTGGCTGACCACTGAAACCTGTCTGCAGACAGTACATCCAGAAGCTTGACAAGCCCTTCCTTGAACAAGGAACAGATGATGCATCTCCATTTTTATCACACAATTGATCTCTTTTTATTATAGCAGTTATATATTGTTTTTGTTTTGTTTTGTTTGTTTGTTTGTTTGTTTTTATTTAGTTGAATTGGTGATTCCAACTTCAACACCTCAGTAACAAAATCAGTGGATTTATGCAAGCTCCACCTTCTTCATTCCTAGTCCTGTTACTGCATATGGGCTGTGCATTTATTCTTAAATTCTAATAATGTCTCTTAGTCTTTCTTAGGACCTGCTAGGGACTGAATTTCCCCCCCTCCCAAAGCCATATGTAGAGGCCAATTGTCTGACTGTGTTTAGAAAGAGTGTCTTTGAGAGATAATTAAGGTTAAATACGGTTGTAAGGGTAGGGCCCTAATCCTTTAAAAGAGAAAAATCTCTCTCTCTCCAAGCACTTTCAAAGAAAAGGCATTGTGAACACAAAAGTGGCAGTCCACACGCCAAGAAGAGAGAACTTACCAGAAACCAAACCCTGCTGGAACTTTGATCTTGGATTTCTCAGCCTTGAGAACTATGAGGAAATAAAATTCCGTTGTAAGCTATGTCGTCTGTGGTACCTGTTTTATGGCAGCTCAAACAGACTAAGGTAGGGCCAAAACTGAAGGTCAGATCAAAAACTTGCCAAATAGTTAGGCCATGTAATGTATAGTTCTTAGAATGTCCTGATTTTGTGCATGATATAATCGAATTCCAATAAGAATCTGTGCTACAGAGAAGGCATCATGTTCTGCTTCCTCTCTCTCTTTCTCTATGTCCCTAAACATTTTCTATAACTGTTCTGTCTGTACTTTTATATTTGGTTATCATTGTTTAATTTAATTTTATTTTTTATACTGTTTAAATAAATCATTGAAATATGTGATAGAAAAAAATGTTTACCTTAGAATTGGGCTAAATTGGGGATGCTGGAATAGCTCAACAGATTGAGCCTTGCAACCTCGAGGTCTAGAGATGGAATCCCAGCCCTGGCCTTTGCAAACCCATATGCTGAACTGCAGCACAGCTGTTAACCACCAGGATGGCTTCAAAGGTTCTCGCCTCACATGCAGGAGGCCCTCAGTTCAGTTCCTGCCCCATGCTGCCCCACGTTCACCTGTTAAAAATGAAACTGTGTCACAACAAATGATGTACAACTATGGAGATTGCTCTGGGCCCTCCCCTCTTCTCTCTTTCTCTCTCTCTCTCTTCCTCTCACTCTCCTTCTCTTTCTTTCTCTCACCTTCTCTCTAACAATAAAATAAATCATAAAAAAAAAGAAAGAAAAGAGAAAAATTGGGCTAAACACGTTACTTGTTTTTAATGATTCTGCTATCCCCGTAAAGACCATCAAGATCCCTAGGATTCTATGAGCCAGACAGGGGCCATTATTCTTTATCCCACCCTGGGATCCTAAGAAAACTAAGAAAGAATTGCAGTAATGGTAATATTTTCCTCTTGACTAGGCTGCTTTGATTTGTTCTTTCAGAAGGAAAACTATGACCTTGAAAAAAATCCATCTAATCTCATTTTGCTTGTTTTGACCACAGTGGAAAAGGGGCTAGCCAAAGCATGGACATGGGCAAGGCATGTCTTTTATGTTCTTTTCAGTAAACACCAAGTGTAGTTTATGGGATAAAATCCACGGTCTGAGGTTTATTATCATCAGACCTTGGTGAGAAGCACTAACCAGCCCAAGAGAGTAAATTGGCAGATGTCATTAATTGAAGGGTAAAAAGCAAAAGCGTGTCCAAATGTAAGTTAATGTATTACATCCCTAGGCAGAAATCAGAGTATGTGCTTTTTCAGACAGATGTAACATTTTAATTGGCCTACCTGATATAAGGTCAAATAAAATGAACACCAAACCTCATTACCACACAATCGTCAAATATCCCACCTAAAAACATGACTAAAACTAGCAGTAAGTGTGTGCAACACAAAACTATGAGAGACCTACAAGTTCTCTTTAGCAATGCTATTTGCAACACAGAATTTTAACTGATTCTACTAGATCAACTATACTCTTGATATTTCATCTAAGAGTTTTAAGATTTAAGCTGGGTATTTGAAAATTTCTTTTTCATATAATAATCCATTTCAAAGATCCTCCTGGAAATTATTTGTGATAGCACATTTCTAAAACAAACAACGACAAAAAAAATTCTATTGGATGAAGCCTAACCATCTAGCACAAAATTAAAATACTATATTTTTACATGATGTTTGAAGATTTTTCTGACATAAAATGGTTCCAAAATGAGATTTTCTTCTACTTTTTCCCACTCCCAAGAATAAGAAAAGAAAAAGGAAAAATTTGTAAAGGATAATCCTGTTCATAATGAAGACAAAAGTATGAAGATGAGTGTCATAAAATATAAGAAGCCTTTGAAACTTCCTCCCAAAAAGATAATATTCAAATGAAGACGGATTCAAATTTTGCCATGATTTGATTTCTTGATTCTCTTTCATATGTTGGTTAATGAGCTTTGCCCATATTTTCTCTTTATTTTTGCAAGTTAACTACCTGGCTGGTAGATGTATGGTGGTTCAATACATCTTTTCCTCTCTACAATCAGTAGGGAGAAATACCATAGTATGTGTCACTATGCTATTGGAATTCCTTCTGTCAACAAACATTTATAGGGTATTTACTGTGTCAAGTCTGCTGGACATAGCCCAACCCCCTCTCCTTCAGAAACTCATTGTTTAGTGTGGGAAAGCACAGAAAACAAACAATTGCAATACAGTGCTATAAGAACTGAAAATATGAAAATACAAGGTGCATTGGAAAAACATAAGCAGGATATCTAATTCAGTTTTGAGGGACGGTCAAGTTAAAAGTTCATAGAGGAGGTACTAAGTTGGAACCTGAAGTGGAATAATGAATAGAATTAAAGAAAAGTAAAAGCTACAGCAAGTGTGATGACCCTAAGGTAAGACCATATGGGTCAAATCTGCGGAAATTCAGTTGATTGACTGCTTAGTTTTCAAGGTAAGGTGGGAAGGCTTGGTGAGAAATAAAACAGGAGAGGTTGGTTTACAAGGTAATGGAAGCCTTGCAAGCTTCCTTACAGATTTTGAACATTACTGTGAAAGCAATGTGGAGCGTGGAAAGATTTTAAGCTGAGAAGTCACAGGATCCTGTTGGCATTTGAAAAAAAAATCACTCTGGCTGAGATACAAAGAACAGATTGGATTGAGATACAACTGGAGGCCAAATGGCTGGTTTTGAAAAAGGCTATTGTGGCAACCCACTGACAGTATGATGAAGAAAAAGAGATGAGTTTGAGAAATATTTAGGAGGTAGTTTTGATAGCTCTTAGTGATTGTCTAATATGGAAAATGAGAAAGAATGAAGAACAGTCAAAGGTGAGAATCAAGTTTCTATCATAAGAAACTGGATATATTGAATAAATAGTGATGAGAGGAAAAGGGTTTGGAATCATGGAGAACTAACTTTAAAACAAAATTTGCACTTCTACTTTCTTTCACTGTGAGATATAAGAACATGTTGAATGCAATAAGTCTATAAGGAGGTGACAGAACTTTGAAGTTGGTTCAATCTAATGAGTTCCTTTTTTTATGAAATCAGAAGCAAAGTCATCTGCTAAGAGGAGGAGACACAGGAAACACAGATATTCAAAACAAGTAAAGCAATTTTAAAAGGTCAATGTTAAAAATTGAAAGAAAAGGTGATGAGGAGCCCATAGAAGGAATTTCGGGTGGTAATGATCCATTTGAGATTGGAGATCATGAAGGCAGTTGGAATTAATAGCAATTAAATGGCATTAATTTTCAGAATTGTGTGATTAATATTTTTGAAAGTGATGTTTGTCATTCTGGATAAAGAGAAGAGAAGAGAAGAAAAAGTCAGATTGATCTAAAGTTTAAGATTTTTCCACATGGCTGAGACATAAGCAAATAGAGCAAGAGACTTGAGGATAACAGCAACAACAAAAAAATGGTTTGAAGTAACAGATATAGGATTTAGACTGGGTAAGAAAGTGACAATGAGAGGGGAGGGAGCTGATAAAGGAAATGTTAAAAGATCAAGTATCAGAAGTTCTAAATGTCACCGTAATAAATTTAACAACAACAAAAAAAGTTCTAATCACTTGAGGAACAAAAATGTCATAACAATAACAGAGGAAGAAGCAAAGATAGGAACAGGAAAGAAAGAAAGATGTGGTCAGAGATTAGGGTACTTTAAATTAA
>PVKE010029142.1:0-20440 GCA_004027555.1 Craseonycteris thonglongyai | reverse complement strand
TGCCTTAGATGTGACTTGGGAAGCTCTTGGTTATTGCCAGTCTTTACTCAAAAAATGGATCTAAAGGGAGGAATCTCATGGCCTTATCTGTCCTCATTCTACTTTCGTGATTTTCATGATTCTGGAGTAATTGAAGCTCTTTCTGGGTGCTGGAGCTGAAAAGGATGAACTTGTTGGGAGAAAATTGGGCCAGAGGGTGTAGAGCAGCCTTCCCTCCATGAAAAGTTATCAGTGTTTAACTGCTACAACAGTTGTTGGCTCTAATGGAACTGAAACCTGACCCAGGGTAAGGGGGTGGTAACTGAGGCTTTCCAGAGATATTTCTAGTGTAACTGTGTACAGTAGGTGACACTGGAAGGTATATCATGGAAATCAGCGTCATAGACGTGAGCAGCTTGTAGGAATCATTTCCCAAGTTTTAGCTCTTCTTTATATGAATCTTTATTAGGCATGGACCTGGATTCTGTGCTCTTCATACTTACTGTTCTGGCTGACATGCCCTTTCCTCTTCCTCCACCTCATAGTGACCTTTTCGATTTTCAAGCTTGGCTTGTCCTTGATCTTTGCCCTTTTCCCCACACTGGGACTGACATGAGAATCCACCCTCTGATTGTACAGCACACCAGCATTGTTGTCTGTCACACGATTGTCTTTAGCTTTCTTTCTTGCCCAGTGTGGTCCTGCGTTTTCCTCATCCCATTTCCAGTGCTTGTCCTCTTGGATGCCTGTTACCTGTGAGGTCTCAGCGCATGTCTGGCCTGGCTATGCGCAGGGGAGATGCATTTTCGTTTTACTGCCGCTGCTCTAACAAACTTAATAAAAAGCATGCCCTTTTTATTTTGCTTTGTAGTAAAAATCATGCCCTTTGCTTTTCTCTTATTACTAATACAGGTAGTTATTTGTAACTACATTGATGTGCTTGGAAAACTAACTTTTTTTATTCTAGTGCTAGAAAAAACAAAAACAAACTTGTTTGACTTACTATTCCTAGGAAACAGGTAAAATCTTTAGTGAGGAGAATTAAAATAGAGAATGCTACCTTTTCAAAGAAGTGATAAATATCAAGGAAATAAGTGCAATCAGGGAATGAGCTGATTGGTGTTCTGATGTGTGTTATGATCTCAAATCCATGTGCAGAAAAAAATTTCTGAAAGGAAATTGCTGCTGTTGGAAACACAATTTTTTACAAAAGCTTTCATAGGAATTACATTGGTGGCTCTTCAGGGTTCTCTGTGTGTGGAGGGTACATGTGTTTGTATGCATATGTAAAGTCCATTTTCTAAGCCCTACTTAAATTGGATATTAGTGTCCTTCTTAGTAAAAAGAATTTTGAGGAAATTGAGCAGAAAATATAAATTGTAATTAATATCTAACATCTGATGATGATCTCACTACATCAGGTTCAAGATGTTGTTCCTATAACCAGTTATGACACTGCTGGGTCATTCCTTCTACTTGGATGTAACAACGGGTCAATATATTACATAGGTAAGCACACACACTCACCATAATCAGGCCTATTTAACATGATTTTTAAAAATGAGTAAGAAAACATTGCCTTTTTTAGTTTTTAATAGGTGTACTATTTGTTTGAATGTTATTTCAAATGTTTATTTTTTAGATATGCAGAAGTTCCCTCTGCGAATGAAAGATAATGATCTTCTTGTAACGGAACTTTATCACGATCCCTCAAATGATGCCATCACTGCTCTGAGTGTTTACCTCACACCCAAGACAAGTTAGTACCTGGCAGGGTGATTGTAAATCCCTGGAGTGTTCTGGGGATGTCTGTGTTTATTGGTCATTGTGCTAAAGCTTTCTTTTTGAGAACTGTAGGGCTAAGGATTTCATCTCTGTTATTCTAAAGTTCATATTTGGTTTTCTATTGAAGTCAATCAAGCATGACTGATAAACAAGCATAATTTACAAAGGGAAATTAGATCTTTTCCTCTTCTGAATTGTATAATACTTGCTAAGCTATATCATTACAATATTAACTGAAATAATTTAAAAAAGTTATGTGTGTACATTTACTTGACTATCACAGTAGCTGATTTTGTTTTGAAATTAAGAACTTTTATTATTTTTTGAATCAAAAGAAAAAAAAGTCTCTTAGACTATTAATAGATCTTGGAAAGTGAACTTATTTCCTTGGGATATTTTAAATTTAAGGTGTAGAAAGACATTTTATTTGGAAGATCAATATTTATAACTCTAATTGCCTTTCAAAGGCCATTGCAGTGAAATGAACAAGCTAGTTCTATAAAATAAGAATTTTTATAATTCTAGAGTGATAGATAAACATAAATGGGAAATTTAAAATTTATCTGTAATGAAAGGAATTCTAGGAAATACTAACATGTTTAGTAATATTAGATAAGACTTGAATGTTACTACTATAAAGTCATTTTATTGAATTCATTGAAGGAAATCATTATCTTTGGTGTGGAAGAAATATTTCACTGTATGCAGAGGGTTTTCATTGAAATTACAGCCGGATTTCAACTACATGGTGCTCAAACAGAGATCAGCAAAACATGCCCTTTTTATTACCTCTTCGGGTGCTTCAGTGCAACAGTGACACTTAAGTGGTTGTAACAGAGACAGTATAACATGCTGTCTAGCCTTTTATAATAAGTTTGCTGACCCGTGCTCTACAATGAGATGTGCAGTTTGTATTTGTTTTTTCCAAATCTAAACTAAGGCAAGGAGAAAAGTTTTGCAGTGGTAGGACAGTGGTGATAAGTGTTTTTCCATGGTATGCTCTTCCTCCATGTTTCCAGTATTACTGACATGAATCAGAAAGAATAGCTCTTAAAGCTAAGAGGTTATCTATCTGTGAAGCTTTTTAAAACTAGAAGTCACTGAACTCTAACCTGTATTTAAATATATGATGTAATTTGGGCACTTGTTTAAAAAACAAAGCCACAGATGAACCTGACATGGTGAGCTGTACATAATTAGAGATGACATGGGTAATTATGATGGAAGCAGTGCGATGGGCATACTTGTTCCATGTAACTGTTAAATAGTATATACAGGACTTGGTTATTCAAAGATTTAAGATTATAGCAAAAGTAAAACAAAAGGTCATTCTAGGCTAGAAGCAATATAGGATACGTGTTTAGGAATACTATATTGTAGCATTGGTGTTTTTAGCACTTAGGTCCAATTCAGTAATTTAAACATGTGAGTATCTACTGTGTCTCAGGCCTCTGTAAGGTGATATAGTTAAAAAGATGATTATAATTTAGTCAACAAGGAGAAGAGATAGACATGGCAATAAATTATTAGTGTGTGATAGTTGCTATGATAGAATCTGAAGAGAAGGGTGAACATTTATAGCTAGGAATGAGGGTTAGGAATTGATTTGTACAAGTCATGATTTTCAGATGGTCAGAGAGGTCTTGCGATTTCTGTGCTGAGCTGGATTTGGGGCTGACACAAGCACTGAACCAGTTCTGCCCCTTTCATCGCAGAGGAGGGTAGGGGGATAAGGGTACAGCTTTCTTTTCACACTCATTAAATTAAATACCCCTTTGAACATTTGGCTCCACCTAGGTGTCAGCGGTAATTGGATTGAGATCGCCTATGGTACGAGCTCTGGGGCCGTCCGCGTGATTGTGCAGCACCCGGAGACAGTGGGCTCCGGCCCTCAGCTTTTCCAGACGTTCACGGTTCACCGAAGTCCTGTTACCAAAATCATGCTGTCAGAGAAGTATCTTGTGTCAGGTAGTGGTTTTATCCCTGTAGTAAGGAGGTCTGCCTCACGTAAAGCCTTGCCTTATGTGTGATTTTCTAGACTCCTGCAAACTGAAAGAATATAAAAGCAGTGTTTTAGGTGAGAAAAACATAACAATAAAAGAACTGGTAGAAAAATTTAATGACTGAAGAAATGCTGTGATTATATTTTAAGGATTTTTGTGATTTTTTTGCCTGGTTTAGAAAGTGTTTTATTTACTCTTTTTAATATTTTATTCTCATGACATTTCAAAATATTTGTCATAATTCTGTTGTGTTTTTATTATAGAAATTATTCCAGGCATGAATTTAATATAGATTTGGTTGCATTGTCTTAAGGTTTAAAGGTAATGTTGTAGGTTTATATGTTTTTGTTTGATAGGCTGTTTTACATGGTTATGATTTTTTAAAAAGACAATACTTAGAGATACTCTTTGTTGCTTTTATGATTTTTTAAAAGTTTTAAGTTCATTGGGGTGACATTGGTTAGTAAAATTACATAGGTTCCAGGTGTACAATCCTACAATACACCATCTTGTTGCTTTTTTTTATGGTGATGATATTGCCAAACAACTACATAATAAAATTTGCATTTTAACAAAATATTTCACATAGTTTTGAAACTTAAATTTGTCAAGAAAAATATCCAGTTTAGCCCAATATCTAGAGTATTTTGTGTATATAGTACTGAATTTTGTTATTCTGCCACCTGGTGGATATCAACAAATATGTAATGACCGTCTTTCCCATGTTAGCTTTCTCATAATGTTAGTTTTCATTTCTTAAAAATACTAACAAAATTGCCGTAATTGCTCATTTGAATCACCTAAAAATATTATATTTAAGTTATTTTTCTAAATCCTGGTATGCTTAATAAGAAATCAGGAAATATTTCCCATGAAGCTGTTTAAACAGCCTCAAAATGCATTCTTTTCACCAGAAAACTGGCATTCTGAGATTTGATAATTTTGTTACCAAAGTAACATCTTTTTATTATTACGATTTGCCAAAATTAAATTTCTTTCCAGAGAAATAGACTGGCATCTACCAGGATGGCGGCAAAGGCTCTTGCCTCCCATACAGGAGACCATGGGTTCAGTCCCCACCCCACTCGACCCCACATCCACCTGTATGGAATGAAGTTATGTCACAACTAATGACATACAACTATGGAGACTGCTCTGGGCCTTCCCCCTTCTCTCTTTCATCTCTCAAACAATAAAATAAACATTAAAAACAAAACAGATGCTTTTCTAGTACATACTGATGAGTCCATAATTCATCACTAACAACAAATTTCCTGGAATTATAATAAGTGGCAAATTAATACACTTTTTTGTTAAGGCATGCCTCAAAAATTCAGTTCTTACATTATTGGTACATCTTTTTGATTTATATTTCTTAATGGAGTATCCACAACAAAAACAAAACAGAGAAAGGTTACTTGGAGCATAACTCTATATATACCTACTAAATATTGTTTACATTAAAAAATTACGCTAACTGGATTGTTTCTTAAATGCAGACTCATATTTGATATAAAATAATTCTCAGCTTTATGTGGAATCCTAATTTTCCTTAATGTAACTGTGAGTGGGCAAAAATTGCTGGTTTCAACAAGCTTTTTGACAAATATCATTTGTGACAATTAATGCCCAGGTGTTAAAATTTGAGTAACATAAGCAGAACAGTTCCTGTGGTCAAAAAAATAAACTTGGCAACCTGTTTGCTATGTATGCGTACTTTAGCCACAGAACAGGTTAATCTTCAGCATCTTATGTATGCTTTTTCTTTTAACCTTTATGGGCTACTTTTATAAGGATCTGTAGGTTGGCTTAAATGCTTATATTAATATTTTCAGGAAGGTAAACTATATTAAATGTTCTTATTTTTGTTGGCTGGGTACAAATTAGTGTAATTTTTAGATAGAGCTGTTATTTGCCACTCAAAAAATGTTCTGTGATCTATTTAATGTAGTTTATAGTGAAAGTCACTTTTATAAACACATTTTAACTTTTTTATTAGTGCTCTTAATACCTGTATTTTGCAACTTCTGTGTGTTATCTTTCTCTCCTAGTTTGTGCAGATAACAATCATGTCCGGACATGGACAGTGACACGGTTCAGAGGCATGATCTCTACTCAGCCAGGTTCTACTCCTTTAGCATCATTCAAGATCCTATCTCTGGAGGAGACAGAAAGTCATGGGAGCTATTCCTCTGGAAACGACATAGGTGGGTTAGAGAACTTGGGCATTTTCACATACCAAGTGGACAATGGAAGAAACTTAGATGTATGTCCATCCATATATAATACGTTCCCACCGTAGATCTTTAAAAAATAGAAGATACTTCTAAGAATTGTACTATCGCAGTCTTAGTTATCAATTTTTTAACAGTTGCTCTGCGATTCCTCTTGCCACTGTGGAGCGAGGCACTGTGTACCATTTTACATCATCCATAATTGTTTTCCAGGGGATGCTGGAATGGTCAGTGGGTTGAGCGCTGTCTTGCAGCCCCAGGATCCGAGGATTGAATCCTGACCCTGGCCCATGCGGACCCATATGCTGAACTAGGGTGTGCCCCCAGTTCTGTTCTCACCAGGGCAAGCCTCCTATGTGGGAGGCTCCTGGCCAGTTCCTGCCCTGTGCAGCCTTGTTCTCACCTGTGGAATGAAACTATGTAGAAAACTAATGATGTGTAACTTACGGAGACTGCTCTGGGCTCGCGCGCTCTCTCTCTCTCTCAAAAGCAATAAAAAAAAAAAAAAAGAAAATTGTTTTCCAGCTTTACTGAGAGATAACTGACATGTAACTACATTGTAGGGGTTTAAGATGTGGTGCAAGCAGGTGTGGATTGAGTAGCTGGAAAGCTAAATCATGCTATGAGTGTTGATTTACAATGCAGTGAGCAGTGGGAATGAAAAGCAAACAACTGTACCTCAAACATGATGCTCAAGGGCATGGGGCCAAAAGCTCCCAGGGGTAGCCTCTCTATGCTAGGGATTGTAACTTACTCTCATTTCATCTTTTTATAGTTTGGGGATGTAGATATTACCCCCACTTAACATTTATGGAAACTGATGGTCAGACAGAGAACACTTCATAGAGGTCTTAATGTTTGAACTGAGGCAGGGAGGTATGGAAGGATTAGGACCTTCCTGGCAGAGAAACAGCATGTTAAAAGGATAGAGGCCAAGAGAACCTGGCGAGTTTGGAACATGCCAAGGTCATTAATTGCTGGTATATAGGTAAGAATAATAAGATGTGAGACTGGGTGGTGTGTGTTCATGGCTGGGAGAGCATGTATAATATGAATAAAGATTCTTAGAAACAGCCTGGTCAAATATTTAAAAGGGTCAGGGAGATTTTTTTTCCCTCTTACAGTTTTGTTTAAAACTATGTCCTAAGAGATAGACATATGTGTTAGTGTAAGAAAATAGAAAGTCCATTTTCAGTAGGGTGCTGTGGGTGGAATCTAGATGGCAGTGGGTAATGGAGTAGTACTACTGCAGGTGACTGAGCGAAACATAGTGGAGCTAATTAGAAGGCAAGAAAGTCCTTAGGTCATATTTTTTTATGCCTCCTCTGGCACTGCAGATAGGCAAGATCAGGGGACATTTTGTGTTCTGACAGGAAAGAACCAATTTGGGGAGAGGAGTTGGAGGAACTATAAGAGGAGGTGGGTAAGTAAGAGTTAAGTGAGACTCACATTAGTGTAAAGTTTGAAGGGAGAGAAGCTACTATACCATAGTCCTCACTCCTGCTGATTATACTCATCACCTCTATTTTGACTTTGTTTATAGGTTATTGAAAACTGTCATTTCCTTTCAATAGAATTAGATTTTAGAAAGTTGCCAGTAATTGGACATCTGTATAGCTTAGTAAAGAGCAAGACAGTCTGGGTTCACATTCCAATTTCATTGGGTAGGAACTATGAGATCTTTGGTTTTCTCATCTGTAAAATGGAGATAAAATAGTGTCTCTCTTACATAGTTAAAATGATTAAATTGAGCTACTTGTAAAGCATTTACTGTGGCACACTAAGCATAGCTTAAGTATTTGCTTAGCTAATAAAAAATGTTACTTTTTCATGTATTATATACTATATTTAAAAATTGTTTATATCACATACTTTTTTGAGTAATAATTTAGTACTGTTTTAGCTAATGAGTATGATAGGAAAAGAGAATTATTAAAGTTTTGTTTAAATTTTGCATGAAAATATTTCATATTGTTCAGAATCCTTCTAAAATGTAAGAATTATCTGCCTTGCTAAGTGCAATTAAATAAAAATAATTAAACTTTCTTTTTACATTGAAAACTTCGCAGGGTGCAACAGGTTTCTGATTGATTAAATTATTCTCAACGACAGTCAATAGAGAGCTTGTTTTTAATAGGTTTTCTTCTAGTACTTAGATAATGTATAGTCCTAAGCAAATTATTGCCTTCAGATGTACAGCATTAGTGTATAAAATATAATTTGGAAATATTATGCATTTCTTTAATTTCTTAGTGTAAGGTGAAGTATTTGAAGCACTACCTTTTGTGTCTCATTCTCCATTTGGAATGCAATGCTATATAATAGGCATGAAAAATTCTTTTTTAAAATATTAATACTAATGTTCTTTTTGTTAATTGAAGCCATTTAAATTTTAGTTAACTTCTTTTGACATTCTCTGTTTTGTGACCAAGGACCTTTTGGAGAGCGAGATGATCAACAGGTGTTTATCCAGAAAGTTGTTCCCATCACTAACAAGCTGTTTGTCAGGCTGTCATCTACTGGGAAAAGGTAACACTTTACTGTAAAGATACTTATTAAATATACTCAGAAGTGCTTTCTTTCACCTTACGAAACGTGCCACGTTGAATAGTTTAACATTTTGATAAGAGTGCTACCAGAAACAAATTGAAAGAGAAGTTTATTATCTTGTGATTGTTTTAACTCAAAATTTTAAGATAATATATACTCAGTGCTTGTTCTTTGGGACACATTTAAGATTCTCACTGAAGCCTAGATAGTTAGGAAGTACTAGTGATATAACAGAACAAGGACTAGGTGAATTTGATAGTAGGCAGCCAAACTGAATTAAAATCCTGGCACTTCCTCTTGCTAACTATAAATTCAACTTAAGTTCCTTCTTTTTCTTGGTCCCAGTTTCTTTATAATATTCAGCTATCTTGGTAGGATGTCATAGGATAAAATGCGGTAAAAACATATGACATATCTTGCATCGTCTCCAATTATAAAGATTTATTATTTTGTTTTTGAGAGAGACAGAAGAGGGAGGGCCCAGAGCGGTCTTCATAGTTGTATGTCATCTGTTTTTTGACATGGTTTCGTTCCACACAGGTGGGCAGGGAGGGCTGTGCAGGGTAGGAACTGCACTGGGCGCCTCAGTGCCTTCAGCCAGGGGCCCAACCCGGGGGCGAAAACTGAACTGGGGACCCCCTGAATGGGAAGCACACCCCAGTTCAGCATGTGGGTCTGCATGGGCCAGGATTCAATCCTCAGTCCCTGGCGATGCAAAGCGCACACTTAACCTGCTGAGCCATCCCTGCTTCCTGGCATCATTCTCAACTGTAATAGATGCTCAGTAGAAGTTAGTTTCCTTTTCCATTCGACTAAACTTTTAAATTAAAAATTACTTATAGCCCCAAACACATTGAGCTATAACATTTCTCTTAAAGTATTTGTCTGTCAAACAAGTGAAAAAGTAAAATTATTAGTTAGTCATTAATAAGGTTATGGATATCCATATTAACATTACTAATGTGACTGATATTTTTGGTGATTTCTTTGTTATGCTTGCTTCAGCATGTGGCCTCTAATTTCTTGATATTTTAAGACACTTATTGAGCTGATAAATTTTCTTTTCATCATAGTTCACTACATGTAGTCATCAGCAACTACTAAATTAATTGAGTCCAGAAAGTTTTATATACTAAACTGTTTTGTCAGGTATTTTGTTTTTTTTTTAAAGAATATGTAGGAGCCTATGATATAGTTAGAGACAAAATTATTGTTTTGAGGTATGTTATAAATCAATGACTGAGTGTTCTCTGAATCTATGGTGAAGAAGTTACCAAATGTTTATTAAAACTGCTGTTGTGGGGAAAGCTGGGATGGCTCAGCGGGTAAAGCGCTCGCTTTGAAGACCTGAGGACCGAGGATCGAATCCCGGCCCCGGCCCATGCGGACCCACATGCTGAACTGGGATGTGCCCCCAGTTCAGTTCTTGCCGGGACCTATGCTGGAGGCTCCCGGCCCAGTTCCTGCCCTGCGCAGCCCTGAGCCCGCCTGTGGAGTGAAACTATATGGAAAACCAATGTCAACTATGGAGACTGCTCTGGGCCCTCCCACTTCTCTCTGTCTCTCTCTGCCTCTGTTTCTCTCTGTCAAAAATCAATAAAATAAACCTTTAAAAAAAACACAAAAACCTGCTGTTATAATATAACGTCCTGTAACAGTACTTCTTATCCTTGTTCAATTCTAATGTCCTTCTTCCGTTAGTTCCAACAGTAGCAGTGTGTTGTAATCAACTACAATTTCTGCATGATGAAATACATTTTATAATTTTTAATTTTGATTTCAGAGGAAAAGCTATATTTATAAAAATAATAGCAGAAATTACTTGTAGCATTAAATAGAAAATCAGCCACTTATGGAGATAATTTGAAGCTTTTCTTTTTTTAAAGATTTATTTTATTGTTTTTGATAGAGAGACAGAGAGAAGGGGGAAGGCCCAGAGCAGTCTCTATAGTTGGACGTCATCAGTTTTTGATATGGTTTCATCCCACACAGCAGGCAGGGGCTGCACAGGGTGGAAACTGGGCCGATGGTCTTCCACATAGGAAGCTTGTGACATGAGAAATGAACTGGTAGCCACACCCCAGTTCAGCATATGGGACCACATAAGCCAGGACTAGGATTCGATCCTTGGACCTCGGGGCTACAAAGTGAGCGTTCAACCCTCTGAGCCGTCCGGCATCCCTTGAAGCTTTTTCTTTAAAGACAACTCAAGTTTGGACAAAGTTTGAGTATTATCCTAATAGAAGATGCTATTTAGGCATCTCTATACAGCTATACATTTTTTTTCTGATTTCAGATTTTTCAAATTTACACATATTTTAAATGACTTCTCAAGGTCTTCTCTAGTATGATGCCTTCTTGCTTTGTCTCTTTGTCTTTTTTTCATAATTTCTTTGAAAGAATTGCGCAATTCTTACCAAGGTCCTTTCAACATTAACTTACTAACTATTTGCCTGATTTTATTTACTTAAATACCGAGTTTGAATTTGATTCTTGTTGACTCCTCTAAACCTGGTTTACATGTGAAGATACTTATAACTGCAAATAAGAAATTTCAAAAGTCTGAATTATCAAGTGGTATTTGTTCCCCGTGGCTGATAACTGTGTGATATGTCTTGCAGAATATGTGAGATCCAAGCTGTTGACTGCACTACAATATCCTCCTTTACAGTGAGAGAGTGTGAGGGCTCCAGCAGGATGGGCTCCAGGCCCAGGCGCTACCTGTTCACAGGCCACACGAACGGCAGCATCCAGATGTGGGATCTGACCACAGCCATGGACATGGGTAACAAAAGTGAGGAGAAGGGTAGGTGTCCCCAGGAAAGGTGTTTCTCCCAGGGGCAAGCGTGTGCCACAAGTCATTATAATGAGTGTGTTTTCCTAAGATGTGGGGGGTCCGACTGAAGAAGAGCTCCTGAGGTTCCTGGATCAGTGTGACCTGAGTGCGTCGCGCTGTGCTACTCCCAACATCAGTCCTGCCACGTCGGTGGTTCAGCACAGCCGTCTCCGTGAGTCGAGTTCTAGGTGGGTAAACAGCTGTGTGTGGTGTCACTGAACTGTCTGCTTTTAGGGTGGGAATGTTATAATTACATTGTTCTTGAAAGCCATATTTGTCACAACACTTAAATTCAGATTTATGGTGCTATTCAGCTTTAAAATTCTTTTACTAAATTTCTTCTCTACATGCACTTTGATTCTTTTCCTAGAAAAACCTTTTGCCCTTTACTTTATTTTGTGAATTGCTGCTAATTTGGATACCTCTTATGTAATCAAGAATTCTTTTCAGAAGAAAAGAGAAAAATCTCGTGTCAACTAGGGTAGTAAATGGCACTTTGTTCCTGTTGCCTTAGGGACTTGTTAATCAAAGTATTTATATTATCTTGTCTAATCTTAAATTAGGCATTAGTTTATTATTTTGCCAAGGTATAATTGACATACAACATACCGTATTTTCCGGCGTATAAGACGACCCCCTAATTTTACAGTTAAAACATAGGTTTAGGCCTATATTCGCTGTATAAGACTACAGCCTCGGAAGTGGGGGGTAGTCTTAGACAGCAAATATAGGCCTAAACCTATGTTTTAACTGTAAAATTAGGGGGTCGTCTTATACGCCCGGTCGTCTTATATGCGGGAATATACAGTACTAGTTTTTGGTGTACAACATTGTTTATATACATTATGTACTTTTAATAAAATGGCACAGTATATCTTTTTAGTTAATTCATTAAAAAAAATTTGAAATCTGAACTCAAGGGCCAAATACTAAATTATGTGGGTTTCACATCAGTTTTAAAGTGTTTCCCCCCTCCACCCCCCCAGCTATTTTTAGCTGTTCAAAAATTTAACATAAGTTATAAAAGTAGTCATGGGGATATAAAGTACAGTACAGGGAATATAGTCAATAATGTTATAATAACTTTGGTCTTATTGGGGGATCACTTTGCAAGTTACATAAATGGCTAATCACTATGTTGTACACCTATTACTAATAACGTATGTCAACTATAATAAAAAATCAAGCTTCACTGACTATATATATTTGTAATATACATATATACATATAAAAATGTATTTGTATATATTTTTTATATACAGAAACATGGATATATACTATATTTTTTAAATATATTTACAAGGGCTGTCCAGAAAAAAATCCAGTCATAAATGCCTGTTTTTCATATTACATGGTTGGATACTTTCCAGACAGCCCTCATTTATAATGTGTTCATATTGGTAGTTTAGTTGAGATGGTCCTCTGAAAAAATCCCAGAAAGATCTGAACTCCAATTTTTAAAAACAATTTCAGCCTTCAGCTCCAACACCATGAAACCATCCACGAAGCGGCTACTTATGGCTCCGTGAGGCCTTACAGAGAGAGCCCTTTGTTAGCCAGAGCAAGGAGGACTGAGAGCTTCCACAGCTACAGGGACTTCCAGACCATTAACTTGAACAGAAATGTGGAAAGAGCTGTCCCAGAAAACGGTAACTTGGGTCCAATACAAGCCGAAGTAAAGCGGGCAACAGGGGAATGTAATGTATCTGAAAGGAAGTCTCCTGGAGCAGAAATAAAAAGTGTGAGAGAATCAGACAGTGGATTGGAAGCACATAAAATAGCTGAAGCTTTTCTAGAATCCAAGAAAAGGCCATCAGAAGATGAAAATGAAAATAAAGTGGAGTTAAGGAAGAAAGGATTTGAAGCGGGGGGACTCCTTGGAAGAAAGAAAGTTCCCTATCTGGCCTCATCACCCAGTACCTCTGATGGGGGAACTGACTCCCCCGGAACTGCGTCCCCATCCCCTACAAAGACCACACCATCCCCACGGCATAAAAAAAGTGATTCATCGGGTCAAGAGTACAGCCTGTGAAAACTCACCAAAATGAAGTGGTTTGGTTAATTTAGATGAAAGTTAAACTTTACTGGATCTCATTGCATTAGCTTCTACACCAAAACTTTGCAAATTAAAATTGGACTTCATTTACTAGCTTTTTAAGAGAATGATCTGGAGTAAGATCAAATGATTATCTCTCTTAACATCTTTGAAGAGACTTTTGTTTTGCACCTACATGTAACTGATAATTTGTAAAGCAAGAGTCCATTTCAGGGTGTAGCTACTCTGTGATTGTGGAACTCTAGAACCACCTCTTAACAAGAGGTGTGCATACAGGTGAGCTTCCCCTTAGGCCATGGGGACCCACAGGCTGCCTCCCCAACCTTGATTTTGCCTGCCACTTGTCTTACAATGTTATCCTAAGTGAATCACATAATTCTCTTTGGAACTTAGTTTTTTAGTTACTGTGATTGCAAAGTGTTTACCAGATATTTAATGAGGTGCTATGTTTGTGAAAAAATACCATGTAATTCAAAAACACTATTGATGTTCATTACCAGATTATACTGTGTAACAGTAAAGTCCCTTAGGATAATTTTAATTGTAGGTCATTTTCTGATTCTCGTTGTTGGAGTTCTTAAATCTTAGCAGGCATCACCAATATTATATGTCCAAAGTCCATTTAAAGTTCCTTTAAAGTTGAAGCAATTGTCTGTGTTTGAACAGATGAAATAAAAATAATAATGAAGGACAAAGCTATGAGTGCCCAGAAGGGAAAACTGTATCAGTTGCTAGTCTGCCTTGTTTTAGGGAGTCACTGTATTTTTTTTCAGTGTTAATAATCAAGACAATTAAATCAGAATGTGGCTCTTTTGTTAAGCTCATGAGACTGCAGTTCTGAATTTTTGGTTACAAAGGTCTTGGCTGCTGTAAAAATGTTATTTTGAATATTTTAAATTGTAAGAGTAAAATTTTTTTGTACTTTTTTTTTTTTTTTCATTTAATTGGAATGATTTTCAAGTTTGCAAATAGGGTGACTGTAAATTTAAAGCATTAGCATTTATTGGTGGAAAATGTGTATATTCCCATTCCAAGAAATATAAGTTGAGTGAAATTGAAATAAATTCTTTGAAGTTTACCATATTGCCAGTGGTTTTATGGCAGTTATCTGGTCAAATAAAAAGGATTAAGGGGAAAGCCGGGACGGCTCAGCGGGTTGAGCGCTCGCTTTGAGGCCATGAGGACCGAGGATCGAATCCCGGCTCCGGCCCAGGCAGGACCCACGTGCTGAACTGGGGAGTTCCCACAGTTCGGTTCTCTAGCTGTCTCTGTCTTTGTCTCTCTCTCTATCTGTCAAAAGTAAAATAGAAATAAATATGCACTGAAGACAAAAAAAAAAAGATAATTTCTCTCTATAAATGTGAAAAGATAAAAAAAAAAAAAAAAAAAAAAAAGGATTAAGACTGTTTTCAGTTATTTGAGGACCCGCTATCCTGTTTAAAGGGTACCTCCATGAGTTTGCTCATTTCTTTGCTTCTCCACATAATAGAAAGGGAGAACTTATATGTATGAAAATCAACATTGCCAGTGATACTCATTTATCCAGTGATCTTACTGCCAAATAACCAGGTGCAAATACATGTTCTTTTAGCTTCCACTAAATAAGTATTTTCATACAGATGATGCCCTTCATTTCTGACAGCCAGAAAAGTACCATTTCTTTTAGACCTCCAAGCAGGAGGAACGGTTTAAAAAACTCCTTGTTTTGTTACAATGAGCAGTGGCTTTCAGCATTTATGATGTGTCAGTTATAACCTAGTGGGAATGGGGTGAGAGGCCGCTTTCCAGTCTACTTACGTTTTGTGGGTTTCTGTCCTTTATAGGTGGGTGTCGGTGAATGTGGTGTGTTCCTTAGTCACGGAGCTGAAACCCTTGATGGCATTCATTAGGTCCTCCTCATCCACATACTGAAAAATAAGCCAATTGTCATTGATTAGGCTGATTGCTCTCAAGTGTTTGCCATTGGTTGATAGTATTTCAGTTCAATGTAAAAAGTACTTGGAAAATATTTTGTTAAAGGCTAATACCCTAATACCCTGTGCTCAACACTAGAAGGTGTGGTTTGAGACTGTCCTTGCCCAAAATGGACTTTATTGAAAGCATGACATCACATGAACTATAAACTAACCCAAAATGTATGTCATGTGAATGTTACATCATGCCATATCTTAGTCTTTCTAGGCCTCAGTTTTCTCATCTGTAAAGGGGGGAAGACAGTGTACGTAAGATTCAGTTCAGAGTATAGGCAGAACAGCCAGAGTGCAAGCTACTATGTTCCATCACTTCCCACTCCCTTACTATACTTGTATTTATTGAGTAGGGTTAGTAATTAATACTGATTAGAATGGGCAGATAATTTGTCAAGTATTGGCATCCTCAGTAGTGTTCACTAATTCACTTCATACACTGCCTGTTACAAATGCTGTGGAGAGCAAGCAAAAACAGCAATATAGCATAATAGTGGGGAATGGAGGCTCCACAATCAGACAATTTTTTTTAAGATCCCAGTTCCACGGAAAACTTACTAGCTGTGTGTCTTTGGATAAGGACACAGGTGCATTTAAACCATCAATGTGTTAACATAGAACCATATGAAACTGCCATTTTGCCTGTTAAATATGATCAGTTAAAAATACCTCATGTTTCAACCTAATGTAATTATTCCCACCATTCAGAAATTTTAGATCTGAAATGGAATCATAGAATTCCATCATTGCATTAGCATCTAGGAGGCTGTGATTTAAGGATGCATATTATACATCATCCTTCTGAACAAGCCAGAACGACCGTGCATTTTACTTTTGTGACTGGAACCTGGAACCAGGAAACTTACCTTAAAAATTGTCTGTTAGTTAAGAAAGGCTTTGTTGGAGGGAAGTCGGGATTGGCTCAGTGGGTTAAGCGCTTGCTTTGCAGCTCCGGGTCCGAGAATCTAGTACCAGCCCCGGCCCGTGTGGACCCACATGCTAAACTAGGGTGTACTTCCCATGGAGGAGGCCTCCAATTCAGTTCTCTCCCCCCACCCCCATTTCAGCCCCTGGCTTGAGGGGGCATACCTGCCCCCTGCCCCGGTTCCCACCCTGCTTGGTCCCCACCCACCTGTGTGAAATGAAACCATGTCTGATGATATATAACTATGGATACTGCTCTGGGCGCCTCCCCCTTCTCTCTGTCTCTCCCTGTCTCTGTCAAAAAATAAATATTAAAAAAAAAAAAAAAAGCTTTATGGACGTCATCAGCTTCTCAGACCTTGAAGAGAGAAGAGTCCAAAAGCAGAAGCAGATGATTTAAAGAAATGGAGGTAAATAATCCTGCTGCAGAGTAAACAGGAGCTACATTCTTAGTTGACTCTCTGCTTTTTACCTAACTACTGCGTAGGGATGACTGTCCATAGACATCAGGTAGTAGGCATAATGAAAAAGTTGGATGGTTGGCTAAAAAGTAGGTATTTCAGCCACTTGGGGCTCATAGCAACAGATAACGAGGTTAGTGTCTAGCATCAGCTAGTATTGGACTGAAATTATGAAAGATGAAGTTTATAAACAGTAATACCTTCATTTATTCTGATTTCCTGAGTTTCTTGGAAAGGAACCATTGAGCCTGTTAGAAGACTTTCTCCTTTTCTCTATAAACCAGAAGGAAAAAGGTAATGCTGGCTTTTTTGTTTGTTTGTTTTAGTTTATAAAGCAGGGGCCTGTGCTTCTACTTCATGCCTTCAGGCAAGTACCAATGTCCCCAGTATCCTGCCCAAGTCAATGAAGTATGTAGCCTGTGTGTCTCTTCACTTACCCATGTATTTACTTTGTGAGCATCTATTATGTGCTAAAACTACAACAAAGTTTCACAGCAACATCAGTAACTATCACAAGATGCTTCGGTAAACGGTCCGGGGTGCACTGGCATGATGGGGCACAGGGTGCCCCAAACCCTCTTGAACAGTATTCCCCTGGGATGTTTCACAGAGGCTCTGGAAGAAGAAATGAACTCACCAGGCCACTATTGTGGCCCATGATGGTTTCCCACAGCGAGTCGTCAAGGAGGACTTTCTTGTCCTGAATGTCCATGAGCTGGCTGACACTGCGGTGGAGAGTGTTTTGCGAGTCGGCCCGGCTGATCTGGCTCTGACTTGGAATCCGGAGTACAGATATGCTCCTGTCGCTCCTGACGCTCACGCGTGTCTCAGACCGGGGGATCTTGGTATCAGCCAATCCCTGAAAAGAAAGCTGCTGCCAGTGAGGGATGACTAAAGAAAATGGGTTTGAAACAGAACAGGAAAGCTGCGTCACCCGTTGTCAATGAAGGGAACGCTGTCTCCACAGCTTCCTACAGACAGCGTATCTGGAATACTGTGGGGTTTCCTGGTAAGGGGAGATGCTAAACTAAGAGTCACATGAGATGGATGGCCAGTGTTCTTTGCACCTAGAGAGCTCATGTACTAGGCTTCAGGGTGTCCTGTTGTAGATGGATGGCTACATGGCAGGGTGGTAGGGTGAGGATGCTAAAAGGTTAGTAAAGCCATTGTTTCCTCAGTGTCCCCACAGAACCTCTCCTGAGATCACTTGCTTTCCCAGAGCTGTCACAGTTAGCAATGTTCTCCCACATTCCCACGAAGTCTGCATGCTTGTATGACACTGCAGAACTATTGGATTCCCATAAGGACTCCTCCCTCTTCTTGTCATTCCCCTAGTTATCTGATTCCAGTCTCCAAAACCAGTCAGTTCTGATAATATAAGGAAGACAAAGGTACTCTATGGTTAGGACCTAGAATACCCCCTACGAAAATCTAGCTGCCCGAACATCAGAGGGGTCCGATTAAGCTGGTCCCGGTCAATGAAATGTCCCCGCTTTTCATTGTGCAGTCAACACGCCATGCAGAAGGTCATGCATTCATGCAGCACACAGAGCTACCTCAAAGTGCATGGTGTAGCTTTTTAGGGTGACACTGCTGGACACATCAGATATATCAGCCACAGAGTCAAACTGAGAACAAAGGGGGAGGGATCAGTCAGTGGTTGGAGCATTTTACAACACACTCTTAGTGCTTCTCCAATGATAGCATAAGCATACGCATACGTTAAATACTATCCTGCGATGCATGTACACATATATTCTCGTATGTATTAACCAGCAAGCCCCTGCCCCACGGCTGCTCCTTGCACCAGCCACACACCACCGCCTCAGAGGCAAAGCCGCTCTCCTGGGCCCCCAGGGCGCCGTTGGATGTGGCATGGCTACCGCCTTGTCAAGGCCTGGACCACTGCCCACTGATGTGTCCTGGGAAAGAGAAGAGATCTGAAAGGTGAACCCACTCATTAAGTGCTGAAACTTAAAACAGTGTGAGCAAACTTCTGTGCTTGAATTGTGGTGCTGCTGTGATATTCACTTATAATAAACATATTTGGTCTCTGTCCCCATTTCTGGCCCAGAGTTCCTAAAACCCTTGGCATTTCCTCAGTGATGAGAGCAGCAGAAGTGTCCTTTGTAATGTTAATGAGGTGACCTGGCCCTCACCTAAAGATGGGCCACTTGCCAAGAGAAACAGGTGATTAGAAGGTTGGAATGTTTAGTCCCACCCCCTGACCTGGATGGAGATTGACTGGGTTATCAGTGGTCACTGATTTAATCCATCATGCCTATGTAATGAAGCCTCCATAAGAACTCAGGACAGTTTGAAGAGCGTGTGGGTTGAACACGTGACATTCAGGGAGTGGAGCATGCCTGGAGAGGGCAGGGGAGTTCCATGCCTTGCCCCGCGCATCTCTTCCATTTGGCTGCTCCTTTTAGAATAAACCTGCAATCCGGTAAGTAACATGTTTCTCTGAGTTCTGTGAGCTGTTCTCGCCAACTCAACCCAAGAAGTGGGTCATGGGAGCCTCTTAATTGTAGCTGCTTGGTCAGAAGCGCGCAGGTGACAACCCGGACTTATGGCTGGTGTCTGAGGTTGGGGTGCTGGACTGAGCCCCTAACCTGTGGGGTAACACTACCTCTGGGTAGATAGTGTCAGAATTGAGTTGAATTGTTAGGATACCCTGTGGGTATCAGAATTCCTTGCTGGTGCAAAAAAACTGCCTGCACTGAGACTGCCAATCAGAATTCCAGCTGCACAGGGAACCATAGCTCGTATAGAATCTGTGCGAACTGGAGAAAAGTGACCCCTCCCAAACCCCACCCTGGGCACATGCAGCCCTTGGGCCACACAGCCTGGAGAGCAGACGTGCCTGGTGGGAATTAGAAATGACAGCCTTTCCCCCTCTAGGAACACATGCCCCACAGAGTACCATGGAAGTCAGTCACCTACCCATTCAATGAGCACTCTGCAGTGACCCCCTAACTCCCAGACCTCTGCCTGACCTCTGCGGAGTAGGCAGTCTGGATCTATGAGGAGCCATCCGTCCCAGGCTCTCAGGGCCAGGGGACAAACTGAGCACTGCTGGTACTTTACACCCCTGCTATATCCCCTTTTTATTATGACACCAACCGAGCTGCATGATTCTATATAACTTCCACATTCCCCAGGTGACTTACAATATATAACTCTTTTCCACTGTCCCCCAACTCACTACTAGAGAGCAGAAGTACTCGTGCCTAACTGCACATTAGAATCACTTTTTTGGAGTTAAAAATAAAATAATGTGAATCCCCAGGCCCCACCCAAGACCAGCGACATCAGAATTTCTGGGATAAGGCCCAGGCGATTTTTAAAAGTTCCCCTGTGTCTTAGTTCATTTGGGTGCTATAACAATACCATACAGTGTGCCTTATGAACCACAGAAATGTATTTCTGAAGTTCTGGAGGTTGGAATTCCAAGATCAAGGTGCTGGCAGATGGCTGGGTGGGGACCTGCTTCCTGGGAGGGTTCCTCACTGTGCTATCACAGAGGAAGGCAGAAGGGACCTCCCCGGGGCTGGGCGGGGGCTCTTTGTAAGGTCACAAATCCCATTTATGGTGGTGGAACCCTCATGATCTAATCACCTCCCAAAGACCCTACTTCCAATT
>PVKE010029141.1:0-20458 GCA_004027555.1 Craseonycteris thonglongyai | reverse complement strand
AGAAAGAAATTTGAAACCTTGTTGAATTACAGGCTGTATGAGGGTAAAAAACCAAAACTATGGTCCATATATCAATGAGTTTGATAACGGATATATGCTTAGCAACAGTTCTAAAGTGAAATCTAAGACCATCATTCTCCTCTGGTCTTCGTTATAAAAGTGATGTGGTAATAATGTGAATAAGCTTGCCTTTATCAGTTTACCTGGAAGTGGGATTAGTGAAGCCAGCAGAATTGTATGTAAGTCTGTATTGTAAAGGGTCCCAATTAAAATTTTCTTAACTACAGTCTTCTATGCAGAAATAGTAGGATGTTATATTTTCTGGGTGATACTGGTTTAATTCAGAAAGTGCTGATAATGGGACTTTTAGCTGGAGAGAGAGAATGGATGTAGGGAGGCTACTTTGGAGGTCCCTGTAGTAAGTAATCCAGAAAGGAAACAATGCATTAGGGGATAATTGTAGAGACTGGGTGGTGAGATTGACAGGGCTTGGTGACTGATTGGGGATGACCACAGAGCAGCACTCTGTAGAGTGGTACTTAGGTTTCTAGCTGGGGCCAAACAGTAGGGTTTTGAGTATCCTTTACCTGGGATGGGAAATAGGGAGGGGTGGGCAGATAGGTGAGTGAGGAAAGTAGGTTGTATTTTGAGGTAGGTTTATGATGCTTAGGTAGAAATACATACTAGGCAGTTGTCTATGTGGGTTTGGAGCTTGAGAGAGAAGTATGGGCTATAACTAACACTTTGGCACTTTTTAATGGCTATTAGTTAGAAACAGTGAGTTTAATGGGCTCTGTCTAATTTAGGCCATGGGGTTGGTGCTGGTGGTGGTGGGTGTGCGTTTTGAGTGACAAGAGGAGGGGATTAGTCTCTATACTACTTGCCAAACTAGATTATTTTCATCTGCACATTGTTTCTCAACCCATTCAATTGAAAAATTTTGGAGTTCTTATTTGAATGAACATGGAGAAATAAAACATGCCAGTCTCTTTTCTTTTTTATTAATGAAGATATAAAAATGTACTGTATTACATAATTTTTACTATGGGTATGAAGTCTATGCATAATTAGCTCCTTTATAGAGAAAGCTGCACAGAAAGAACACTTGGTTGATTTACTCCCCCACCCCCAACAGTTTATTATGAAAATGTTCAAACATGCAGGACAGTAGAATTATTCAGTGAAAATTTGTATGCCCACCTATATACTTGATTCTACATTAATGTTTTATTATACTTGCTTTATCTCATATCTACCTAACCATGTATATAGTTTATTCTGATGTGTTTCAAAAAATAAGTTATAGTCATCAGCCTACAATTTGCTAAACATTCCAGTATGTCTATCATTAACTAGACCTCAGTATACATTTTTTTTCCTTTTGTAGTAAAATATACAGTGAAATGCAGATTGTTGGGTGAGTTTTGACAGGTGCCCACACCTATGTAACCCACACAAACCTCTTTCAAGATACAGAATGTTCTGTGATGATGGCAAAGTTTTCTGAAGCCCCTTCCCATGTCACCCTCACTTTCATCGCCCCTCCCCCATAGACAACCACTGTTCTGATTTCTTTCCACCATTGATTCATATTTCTTGTTTCAGAACTCTTATCAGTTTAGGAATCATAAAATGTAAGGCTTCCTCACAGCATAATGCTTTTGCGATTCATCTGTTGTTGCCTTTGTCTGTCAGTTTGTTTGTCTTGCTGAGTAATACCACAATTTGTTTAGCCATTTTTTGATGGATGCCTGGACTGTTTTCAGTATTTGGCAGTACCTAGCATTGGAATTTGATGGATCAGAGGATAAGTGTATGTTTAGTCCTATCAAAAAAGTGCCAAATTGTCTTTCAAAGTTGCTGAACCATTTTATATTTCCACCAACAAGTGTATGGGAGTGAGGTTGTGCCACCTTGTAGCCATTCTGGTGGGTGTATAGTGGCATCTCATTGTGATTTTAATTTATATTTCCCTGATTAATGGTGTTTAGCATTTTTACATGGATTTACTGACTATATATCATGGTTTTTGACATCTCTTCAAATGATTTGCCCAGTGTTTTGTTGTTGTCTTAATTATTAAGTTGCAGGAATTTAAAAAATACAAGACCTGTCCGGCATATATACTGGCCATAAATTCCTATTTCTCGTATTACATGGCTGGATACTTTCTGGACAGCCCTTATACATTCTGATACTTATCAGATTTGTGTTTTGTAAGTATCTTTCTCATCTGTGTCTTGCCTATATATTCCCTCCCTTCCTGCTTTCCTTCCTTTCTGTAGCAGCTTTACTGAGATATGATTCCTATATCATACACATGCATTTTCTTTATTTTTTTTTATTTTTATTGTTTTGACAGAGAGAGAGAAATACAGAGACAGAGAACTGAACTGGGGGAACTCCCCAGTTCAGCATATGGGTCCACACGGGCCAGGGCCAGGGTTCAATCCTCAGTCCCCGGCGGGGCAAAGTGAGCGCTTAACCCACTGAGCAATCCTGGCTTCCCCCACATACATTTTCTTAAAGGTGTTTTTTAACAAGAGAACATTTTAAGTTGCCTTTTTTCTCCTGTGACTATTGCTGAAACCTTTGTCGACCCCTCAGCTCATGAAGATACTCTGTTGTTTTCTTTCTAAGAGTAATTTTATGAGTCTAGCTTTTATATATTTGTCTGAAATATCTTATCTACAAAATATCTTGAATTAATTTTTTTGTGTGGTGTGAAGGGTGTGTTGAGATTCACATTTTTATAGGCATATTCAGTTGTTCCAGTACCATTTATTGAAAAGACTGTCTTCATTAATATTCCTTTCTATCTTTGTAAAAAGTCAGTTGTCTGTATGTCAGTCTGTTTCTGGACTCTGACTTGTTTCATTGATATATTTATCTATCTTGAAGCTAATGCCACAATCTCTTACTGTAGCTTTATAATGTCTTGAAAATCATTATTATTCTTTTTCAAAGTAATTTCAGATATTCTGTGTTCTTTCCATTTCCATACGAATTTTAGACTCAGTTTGTCAATTTCTACAAAAGGTTAATTTGAAGGAGACTTGATATCTTAATGATATTGAGCCTTCTGTTATATGAACGTGGAAGGTGCTCTTTAATTACATTAAGGAAATTCCCTTCTATTCCTTTGCTGAGAGAGTTCTTGTCATGACAGATACTCCCTTTTCCCATCTGTTATAGTGTTATTCTTTATTCTGTCAATGAGGTGAATTACTACATTGGTTTCAAGTGTTAAACCAACCTTGCATTCCTAGATAAACCCTCCTTGGTCATGGTCTATTATTCTTTAAATATATTGCTAATTTTGATTTGATAATGTTTTGTTAATTTTTCACACCTATAATATTGAAGGCCAAGGTAATTTTATTTGTAATGTCTTGTCAAGTTTTGGAATCAGAGTGGTGCTGATCTAATAATAAAACAAGCTGGAAATGTTTCCTTCTGTATTTTCTGAGAGATTGTATAAAATTGATACTGTGTTTTTCTTCAATGATAATTCACTAGTGCAGCCATGTGCCTAGAGTTTTATTTGTGGGAAGGTCTGTAATTTCTTTCATAGATAAAGTTATTTAGATTTGTCTCATCCTGTGTCAAATTATTTTTCAAGGAATTTTTCTGTTTCATATAATATGTCAAATTTGGTGGCATAAAGTTGTCTATCATATTCCCTTAGTATCCTTTTAATATTTATAGGATCTGTAGTGATAATGAATCTTTTATTTCTGTTAGGTAATTTGTGTTATCTTTCTTGATCAATTTAAGAATTTTAACTTACTGTTTTCTATTTCACTACTTTCGGTTCTCTATTATTTCCTTTTACTTCCTTTGGGTTTTCATTGTTCTTTTCTAACTTTTTTACGAGAGGGGAACTTAGATAATTGGTTTTAGACCTCTGCTGATATAAGCATTTGCAGTGCTAAGTTTCCCACTCAACAATGCTTTAGTGACCTCCCATGAGTTTTATTTGCCATATTCTTGTAATGATTTAATTTGAAATATTTCCTCATTTCCTTTGTGTTTTACTCTTTGACCTATGAATTACTTAGAAGTATCTTTTAAAACGTGGTTTTGTGCATCTGAGAGTGATAAAAAAATATAATGCTAGAATAAAAAAATTAAACATTTAATTCCGTGTGGTCAGAGAAAATACTCTGTATGTTTTCAGTTTTGTTATAAATTTATTGAGAATTTTTTTATGGACCAGTATATTTTCTGTCTTGGCTATGCTAATGTGTAATTGAAAAGAATGTATATTCTGCATTTGGGTGTAAAGTTTTTTAAATATCAAGTAAGTCAAGGTGGTTAGTCATTTTCAGATCTTTTGTGTATTCTCTTAATTTTTTTTGTGTGTGTATATGTGTACTTCTATTAATTATTGTCTAGTTTTATCAGTTACTTGAGAAGGGTGTTAAAATTTGTAACTAGTATTGTGGAAAAGTCACACTTTTAATTCTGACAGTTTTTTCCCCTAGCTTTATTGAGATAGAATTGACATGTATGATTGTGGAAATTTAAGATGTTGATTTGATACACTTATATACTGCAAAATGATAATCCTGTTTTTGCTTTAGTATTTTGAAACTAATTAGTTGCATACACATTTATGGCTGTATCTTTTTGATGACTTGGCCCTTTTAATAATTTTTACAGGGGAAGCCGGGATGGCTCAGTGGGTTAAGCGCTCACTTTGCAGTGCTGGGGACCGAGGATCGAATCCTGGCCCCGGCCCGTGCGGAACCATATGCTGAACTGGGAGCTCCCCCAGTTCAGTTCTCTCTCTGTCTCTGTATCTCTCTCTCTCTGTCTCTGTCAAAACAAATAAATAAATAAAAATATATTTAATAATTTTTGCAAGTCCTTTATCTCTGCTCTTGTTTTAAAGAGTACCGTAGTTTTTTTGATATTTATATATCAACTTTGGCTGTCTTTTGCTTATTTTGCATGGCACATGATTTTCTATTAACTCTCAACCTTTCTGTATCTTCATGCGCATATTTAAAATCTCTGGATAGTATATAATTGGGTCTTAAAAAAATCTGTTATCTAATTTCTTCATTTTAATGAGAATATTTAGTCATTAACATTTAATGTAATTGTTGATATGGTTGGACTCCTGTCTACCATTTTAGAGTCTGTTTTTTGATTGTCCTCTCTATGTTTACTCTGCTACTCCTTTCCTGCCCTATTTTGGGTAAGTTGAATACCTTTAGAGCTCCATTTAAAGTTGTTTGTTGGCTTTTTAGCTATATCTCTTTGCATTTTTTTTCCTTTAGTGATTGCTTTGGTGATTATAATAGGAGTATGCGTTCTTAGCTTTTCACCATTAGAGTTCACATTGTAGCATTTCACATAAAATGTAGAAATCTTGCAATTAGGTGTGTTCCTTTCAGGCTGTTTTACTGTATTGTCATATGTATTCTGTTTACATAGTGTGAAACTCCAGAAGATGATACAGCATTTTCTTCAGTCATAATCTAATCTATATTTATCTTATATTTACCATTTTCAATGCTTTTCACTTCATACTTAGTATTTGAAAGGACTTAATTCTAGCCACTAGACCACCAGGGAGTTGATACTGAGCTTTGAGCTTCCATCTTGTACCATTTTCTATTAGCTTTAAGAATTCTTTTGTCTTTTATCTGAAAATGTCTTCATTTTTTATTATTAAAGAATATTTTACTTGGATGTAGAGTTCTCGATTGACAGTTTTGTATTTTAGCACTTCAAAGACACTATTTTACTGTCTTCTGGTCTCTGTTCTTTCTGAAGAGAAATCCATGATCATTGGTATTGTTCTTTTGTATGTAATTTTTTTTCCTGGTTGTTTCAAGCATTTTTCTTTATCATTGACTTTGGTATGCCTAACTGTGGTTATTTATGTGGTTTTATTCTTATTTATTTTTGTTCCAGAGTTTTCTCACTTGTATGTTAGACCTATTGATATTAACACACAGATCCCAGAGCCACATTCACTGTTCAATTTTCTCTCCAATCTTTTTTTCTTTCTCATCCTTAGATTGGATAATTTCTATTTATATATCGTAAAGTTTGCCAGTTCATTGCTCTGCTATCTCCATTCTTCTGTTAAGCTCATCCAGAGGATTTTAAATCTTAATAATAAAGAAAACTATGTATTTTCCAATAGTAGGATTGTCACGTGGTATTAAAAATTTCTCTGCTATTTCCATTATGAGCATATTTTACTTTATGTTATTGACCACAGTTATAATGGCTGCTTTCAAGTCCAGCATGACATCATCTTCATCTTGTGGTTGGGCTCCATTAACTGTCCTTTCTCTTGAGAATGTTGAGTAATTTTCAGTTGTATTCTGGACCTTGTAGACAGTATGTTGTGGAGCCTCTGAATGCTGTTATGATGCTCTGAAGAATGTTGATGTTTTTGTTACAGCAGGCAAATAACTCACTCGGTGGGACTTAAACTGCAAATTCTGTCGCTTGAGCAGAAGGTCACCTTTAGTTCTGTTCTTTTAGCCTTTTTGCTAGGTTATTTAGAAAGTGCCCTGCACACGCATAGTTCAGGGTTCATCATAGTTTAGGTAGTTTACACAGAGAATTAAACCTTGTGTCCCTAAAGTGCTTCCTGCAGATTTTGCCTCCAGATTCTATTTGAAGGAAACTTTCTCTGAAGTATTAGTTTTATGCATATGTTTTGTATTGCTAGCTTTTTAAAAAAAAGGTATGATTGTTATAGTATAACATGATTATTTGTTCCAGTGAAATCTTCAAAAGATTTTACTTGCTTATTTGTACAGGGACATCAATTTCAGTACATACACAGATTCCCTTGCCTTAGCTTCAAATTAAATGTAATGTGAAGTATAATGTGGAAATAATAGAAAACTTATGAGGAGGTAATTTTCTGGCACTTATATAATTGTTAGGCAGCATTTATCTCATTCAAGTAGAGTGGTCATGAGTGCAGACTGACGCAGACCGACTGCTTCGAATCCCATTTCTGCCACTTTCTACAAGATGTCCTTGGTCAAATGAATTCACTTCCTTGTGTCTCAGTTTCCTATCTGTAAAATAGGGATATTAATAAGTAAGACTGTTAAATAAATAAATGAATTAATAAAGGCAAAGCACTAGGACAGTGTATGGCACCTGGTATTACATTCATATTATTTGTTTTCATCATTAATATTATGATTACCATCACAGAACTTGGCTCAGTAGTTAATTACTTGTGTCACTTTAATACTCTCTGGGTTTTAGGTCTTTCATAATGCAAAGAGATTTGGATCCTTTATGACTAACTAACTGGGGATATGTCAGTATGTACTAGAGACTATAGCTAGTACTCCATTAATACAGTTTTCCTTATGGATTTTGTCATGACTTTGGTGCTTGCAGTTAAGTAATACTTTGAAAACATAGTCTCTGAGGATATTTATCTGTGGATAGTTTTAGAATGCTGTCTCCTGAAACAGCTGATTTTTAATTTAAAAAATTTTTGCTTTATTTTAACTACTCTTCTGTACTATAGGAAAGGCCGGGGGTAGAGGGGAGCTTGAATTTATCTGTTCTCCTTAGCAGCAAACCAGGTCTCCTTCAGTATGTGCCCAGTTAGAGATGCACAGGTGAGGCATGTCCCCATCCAAGCCATTCTCAGTCTCCCTAGTTCCTTAATATCTCTTTTTACTTCCTTCCCAATATGATTTTCTTTCCACAAACTCATAAATTCCATCTTGTGGTTCTCTCTGGGTATATTGTTGGCAAAGGCAGGTTCTTTTGGTTGGCCAGGTCACATTTATAGAATTTGCATATTCTGTACTTATTCATAATTAAATAGTACCATAAAGATTTAAAAAGAGATTACTCTTTATTATTCCTACACATGCATGACTGTGGTAGTAAGCACCTCCTTTTGAAGGTACTATTTTTTACTTATTAATGACTTAAGAGATTTTTTTTCATCCTACAGGACAACCCAACAGATTTGCTGAAATGTTTTCTGAAACAGGCTGTCTTGCTTTAGATACACTGATCATTTTCTTTGGTGACTGTGGATCAGTTGTAGGAGATTGCATTTGTACTTTGCACATAAATATAGATGTTGTGGGAGAAAGAGTTTAGTAGTGACATTGATATTTTTATCTTTTTTTACCATTGAGTATTTCTTAGAAAGATGAATTATATGCAACTGTGTGGTCTTTATGGAAAATTTTGTCTTTCTGCATATTTGGAGCTGCTGCCTCCCAGATGGTTTTCTTGCTTTGCAGAAAATAAGTATGTTTGCTGCCATTATTTGTGTCTGCTATTTGTCAATGGCATTTACAGTATTTTTTCTGTATCCCTCAATCAGTCAGCCATGACAGCACCTAATTATTATTAGCAAGCAGCCTTCCGCTCCCCCCACCCCCATTTCTTAGCAAGTATTTTTTGTTTGTTGTTTGATGGAATATGAAAAGATAAAAGCTATTTAGTATTTCATAAATGTACCTCATAGGAGAAGCCCTGGTATCTAATGTGTTCTGTACTGGTGATAATCATTGGTTAATTGAACTAGTTAACGTTTGGTGCCCTTGAAAGTGACATATCTTTGAATATGTGAGTCTACTTTATCACATACATGTTAATTCTGTAGCCCTTTTCTGTAAAGTTTTTAGTTTTAGTCTAGTAATGAGAGTTCTACATTATTTTTCTTTCTTAAAGCATGCCCCTCTTGTATTTCCAAAGATTCAGCTTTGGTTTCTTCAAAGAGGAAAAACTTAGACATATGCAAGGCATTCTGAATGTAGCATTCTGCTAGACTTGTATGACTCCTCCCATCTTTTATGTATGTCTCACACTTTTTTAGTGAGTCACCTTGATAGAAACTTCCCAAAACACTCAACTTAATTTCATAGAATTTCTATGTACTCACATTGTATTAGTATATATAATGTTTAAATTGCATAATTACCATGCAAATACAATTGAAATGAATACATTTGGTCACAAACACAGCTGACACTTGATAAGTACATAGCTGAGCAGAAGAGTGGAGGGTGATTCTATTAGCTTACTAGCTCTGAGCACTTTAAGTGCTGATGGTATGTTTAATAGACAGAAAGGAGAGGATTTGATAGATTGTCCATTTGGGCATTGAAAGTCTAAAGGGAGCTTTCACTAGTAAATTGGGGCTCTTACAGCTTTCAGATTTTTACTTCTTACACTTAATCTCTCTCACTATTTTCAAGTCACTAACAAATCTTAATCAAGAGAAATTAAAAGATACCAACCGTTCAGAGCTTAAACATCTGATGTTGGTGGAGAGATGATATGCATAGTGTATTGTGAGATCATAGAATAAGTCCCGGTATAGGGAGGGAGAGGAAAAGCTTTTAAGAGGATGTAACACTTGTGTCTGTATTTTGAAGGTATTAGGCAGAAGGTATTTAAGAAGAGAATTAAGTCAGGTAGAGGGAGAGGCATGTGCAAAGGTGTGGATATAGGGACAAGTGTGGCATAATTGTTATTGCTATTGTGTTGGAGTTTTGAACTGTTTTGAACATTGATGTGCCCCCAGAAGTAGGATGGTGGAATATGGTGTCTAGCACACATTACATGCTTCATGTATTTGAAAGAAAGAATGAAAGGAGGTATGTCAAAGACAAAGCCCAAATGATGGAATTTTTATACCATGCTATGAAGCCAGAGTTTACCCTGAATTGAGTCTTTGAAGTGTCTTAATTAACCAGAAGAGTGACATGATTATATTTGATTTAGAAAAATATCCCTCTGGAGTCATTGGGAGGAGGAAGTAAAATTGTATCACAATACCAGTTAGAACAGGGGTCCCAAAATCCTGGGCCATGGACTGGTGCTCATCTGTAGCTTGTTAGGAACTGGACCACAGTGGGTGAGCAATGGGCAAGCAAGGGAAAACTTCATCTGTATTTACAGCTGTTCCTCTTTGCTGACATTACCACAGGAGCTCCGCCTCCTGTCAGATCAGCTGTGGCATTAGATTCTCATAGGAGCACAAATCCTATTGTGAACTGTGTGTACGCACTGCCCCCCACTCCCAATCTGTGGAATAATTTCTTCTATGAAACCGGTCCCTGGTGCCTAAAAGGTTGGGGACCACTGAGTTAGAAGACTGGAAATAATCCAGTTGAGAAACTAGAGACTAATGAGCCTTGTGAACAAAGGGAACTAATGAATTAGAAGTCTCTAGGAAGTAGAATTGACAGGCTCTAGTGACTAAGTGCATGGTGGGGTACAGAGCAGGGAGGTTTCTGGAGTGACCCCTAGGTTTGCAGGGTGAACTGAGAGAAAGCCACACTATTTATGACTTTCCTAGTGCTTAGCACAGTACAGGACGTGATATTTATTGTTTACTTTCCAATTTGAGGAAAATACACAACTATTATTCCCGATCAAGTACATAATCTTTTATACATGAGATGGCCTAGCTCAGTTTCTCTAGGAGCTATAGAAGGTAAGTGTGAACAGGGGAAGCCGGGATGGCTCAGCGGGTTAAGCTCTCTCTTTGAAGCCCCAGGGACCGAGGATCAAATCCCGGCCCCGGCCTGTGCAGACCCATATGCTGAACTGGGGAGTGCCCCCAGTTCAGTTCTTGCCGGGGCCTATGCGGGAGACTCCCGGCCCAGTTCCTGCCCTGCACAGCCCTGTGCCCACCTGTGGAGTGAAACTATATGGAAAACTAATGTTGTAAACTATGGAGACTGCTCTGGGCCCTCCCCCTTCTGTCTATATCTCTCTGTCTGTCTCTCTGTCTCTCTCTGTCAAAAATCAATAAAATAAATCTTTAAAGTAAAAGAAAGAAGATAAGTGTGAACAATACTTGTGGAATTGAGTTGAAATCTAACAGTGTGTTGACTCTCAGCCTCTTTAATGCTTGAATGTCATAAAATTGCAGACTTGAGCAAAGAAATTGACATCAGAAATAAGAAGCTGGAAATCCTCTTTTTAAGATTTATTTTTATTGTTTTTGACACAGAGAGAGAGAGATACACAGACAGAAAGAAGGGAGAAGGCCCAGGACAGTCTCCATAGTTGCACATCATTGGTTTTTCCACATAGTTTCATTCCACAGGTGGGCGTGGGGCTTCACAGGGCAGGAAATGGGCTGGGGTCTCACCCCGGTGAGAACTGAACTGGGAGCACTCCCCAGTTCAGCATATGGGTCCGCATGGGCCGGGGCTGGGATTCGATCCCCGGTCCCCAGGGCTGCAAAGTGAGCACTTAACCCACTGAGCCATCCCGGCTTCCCCGGAAATCCTCTTTTTAAAATTCTCAATGTTTTTGTGTAATTTCTTTAATATTTTATCTTCTGAATAACTGGCATCTTAGTTCTTAGAATGACTCAGTAACGACAGACAAGATGCTAATTTTCCATCTTAGGGTACACTCTCTTGAGTGTTGGTATTATAGTAGAGGTTATTGTACAGACCTTGATAACTTAGCACGGATAAGGCTCCATGTTGCATATTAAGGATTCAAAGGTTAGGGCGCTCTTCTTTTTCAGAGATGGTGAGACATGTTTATATGTATGTAAAAAAATGAATTGGGACCATGGGTTTACACAGTGATATACGGTATATACTTCGTAGCATGTCACATTACCACTTGAGGAGTATCAGTAAAATGCTAGGTGACATCCATGCTTTTTCTCCTGCCGTAGGTTGTCCCCTTCTTTTCCCTCTCCCTTTCATCTTTGTATTAGCAAATCCTGTGTGCAATACTTCCAACATATATGCTCATGTTTCTCTCTCCTATGTTTCTAGTCAGGTTCAAGTTTCACCAGATGTACGTCTCACACTGGTCTTCATGCTTCCATTCTTGATTTCCATACTACTTTCCTGAATCCCTTCTCTACATTGTAGCTAAAGTTATCTTTTAAAAATGTAAATCATCTTTCTCTTAAAGTCCTTGAGTGGCTTCTCTCAGTGAGTACACTTGGAGTAAAATCTCATCTCCTTCCTATGACTCAAATATTAACTCTTCAGAGAGATGTCTCTTATTGAAAGATTAATGAATATTATGGGAATGCAGGAGGGAGTAATTAATTCTGGTTTTGGGGACCCCAGAAAAACTAAACAGAGAAATGGTATTTGATCCAGTTTGATAAGTAGGATTTCATTAGATGAAATTATGCACTGAACAAGCATTTAAAGAATGCCTACTGTCCTAGGCACTGTTATATGCATGGTTTCTTTGACAAGTAATGATTAATGAGTGATATCTTTGAAAGGAAGTTGCTATTTTCAAAGACTTGGCTTTATTGCAGTCTCAATAAATAGCATAAAGCAGAATAGGCAAGCAATTCTTAGTCTGCTTGAATACCAGGAAGCATTTCATTCTCTGGTGCCTATGAGAATAGAATTTGGCAGCCATTCTTGGCCATCATATACTCTTGCTCAAGAAGTTTGACTATATTCAGAAATGAATTACATGACAAAAATCACAAAATTGTAACATATATATTGTCATGGTTTTTATATTTAAAAAAACAAACAGCTGTCTCTAGCCTCCTAATGGCATATTTTACTTTAAAATACCAATGTGAGCATCAGGAAGATGAACTATGAACTATATATAACATCAGGAAGATGTCTAGACGTGCCAACTGCATTTGGTCATAAAATGAAATTTTTGTTTGTAACTAATTTAATGCCGGATCTTTACAAAACTATAATTTAGTAATTTGCTAATTTAATCTTTTGTGCAGTTCCTTTAGAACACAGGTGTCCAACCTTTTGGCTTCCCTGGGACACATTGGAAAGAGAATTGTCTTGGGCCACACATAAAATACACTAACACTAGCAACAGTTGGTGAGCTAAAAAAAACACACCCAAAAAACTCTCATAATGTTTTAAGGAAGTTCATGAATTTGCGTTGGGCCACATACAAAGCCGTCCTGGCCGCATGCAGCCCGTTTGACAAGCTTGCTTTAGAATGTTGGAGACTTTGACTAGGCGTTCATTTTGAGTCTTGTTATAGTGCAGCTAGAATGATACAATAAAGATTATAAAATTTTTGTCTTTTTTGTCATGCTTATTTAGATCATTTTCTTTTCTTTGACTTTTGATAGCTGTGATTCTTATATTTGGCCTGTCTTCCTTGTTACTTTTTCCTGAGAAACTGCACCTATGTGTACAATTTCAGAAACAACAGACAGCATTTCAGAGATTCATTCATTGACTTCCTTAGCTAAAAGCCCTACCTAGAGGAAGCTGGAAATTCCAATCAGCAGAACCTCTGAGCTGTCCCTGTCATGGCTTTATTGCTTGTATATACATGTGTATATAAGCAGTTCTGCTGTGACTGAGGTCAGTTGTAACTGCAAAGCAGACCCTTGTAAGTATTTCACTGGACTAGGGAGAAATGGAAAAAATATGTGGACAACGGACAGAATTATATAGAAAGCTAGTCATTACATTTACAGTCTATTACATTTACATTGTCTTTATTTTGAAATTTTGAAGTTCTGTAATATTCTCATTTTAATAAGTTACGGTGATGCCTCCCTTATCCTCAATATTCTACCTGGCAAGTAGGCCAAAATATTGTCAGCGGGTTCTTTATTGATTTATCCAATCTATTTTTGAAGTTCATAGGCCCATGAAATCCAAAACTAGATACCACAGGCTTATTTTGGGCACACCTGTAATTGGAGTTGGCATATTGAGTTGTTTTCTTCTCACATCAACAACCATTTCCTTTTTCTTTGTCTACACCAAATAGGTGTCTAACAATGAAACATGCCAAGGGGTTTAGGAGCTCTGTGCCAGGAACCATGACAAAGACCAGATATTTCTTATGCCACAGGATGGTCTGTCTCTAGTAAGGAAAGTCCCTCATATGCAATGGAAAGAAATGGGAAGACTTGACTTGAATTTGTCACTAAGATCCCAAGCAGACAGACTATGTTCTCTGAGTGCCTGATGTCTTCTAGGATTATTTGGGCTCAACCCATCTACCCCTTCCTAGCTTGCCATACACCCACATGGCTTGCTATCCTCAGCTCTTACCCACATCTTAGCATTTCTTCTCTTGAACCTTGGCTCCTCCTTGTGCTTCTTGGCTTGGTTTAGAATTGGATTTGTATCCTTAACCTCTCATTTTGAAAAATGTGTTTCTTCTTTATTAGAAAACGAATTCATTCATTTTTACAGTTTTGGTTTTCTTGGCTACTTTGATATGTTCATTTGGAGATGTCTTTGTTTCTATGGCTATAGTTTTCCCAGTTTCCCAGGGAAACTGAAGTGACCTGACATTTGATTGACTAAGTGGTTTGTATATTAAGCACTAGTCAAAGCTGTTCAATTAACTATGTGCTTCAATATTTGGAATGTCTCCAGCAACAACCCACTATTTATAGCAATGGGGAAGAAAAAGGTAGAGGAAAAAGCTGGGATATTCTAATTCTCCTGGTTTTAGATTTTCTGCATGTTTTTTTAAACCTTTTTTTTTTTTCTTTTGGCATAGAATGACCTAATGTACAAAATAGGCTTTTAACTACTACTTCAGCTTGTATGATCCCTTTGGGACTTTTTTGAAGAGACATTATTTCTTGAACCATGGGAATTATGCAGTGTGTGCCAAAATACTAATTTTTGAAAACTGGAAAATAACCATTCTTTATTAATTTACAGATTTGTTTATTGAATTGTTGTTCACAGTTAGTAGTAAATTTGTTTCTTGGATTGTGTGCTGTAAGGCACTTTTCTTTAGCTTGTTTCATGTAATCTTTCTATAGGGTTATGTAAATGTTGTCATTTAAGTATTTCTGTTGTGATTTAAACTGTTGTGCTGACAAATGCTCTTTAATCAAGCTTTTAAAAATAATTCAGGCTTTAGTCATTGGCTTGTTTTTATTTTCAGAACATTTTACTAAAAAATTTCAGTGAAGCAAAAAATTTAGGCTACCACTGAGTTTATTTCAGTGTTTGTGCTGCTCAAATATTGTTACAAGTTAGTTTTTGTAAAAATTTTCCAATGGAAAATTATAAACAATGATAACCCCACTGTTTGAAGCAATGTTATTGCTCAGTACTGTAACTTCTGTCATCAGGACACATGACAAGTTGAGTAAAACCCCTACACACACACACACACTGTTGAGAGATGGGTCAGAAGAGTGGGTAAGAGGAAAGAGTGTGAAAGTGACTTTTTGTTTCTGAGGATATTGGGGAAGAACCCACATGATTTATTTAAAATCTTTTAGGCTAAAATTGGTGGGATGAGCAATGCTTTCATTAGCGATGGGGTTGGATGAGCTACAGACCATCATCTCCATTAACTACGGCTTAAACATCAGATAAACCTGTTGTGTGGGGATTGAGTTCTTTTAATTGTGTTAATAGCACAGAGTTAATGTACCTGTTACCTTCTGTTGCTCACTTTTGGTATTTGATTTTTTTTTAAGATAAAATTCAAATCAGTCTTTTTCCCCCCAGTAGGATTATAGATTTTTTGAAAGATAAAACCAGTGCTTAAAATGAAATCAAGATCTCCCCTCATTTTATTTATTCATGTATCTCATTCTCACTTGGTAACAAATAATTGAGTTGAGGCTGAGATTTAAAGATACTATCATGCAATTGCTCTTTTCTTTAATATTTATCTGTGAAGGTTAGCATTAAAATCTAGAAGGATCCCTAGAGAACATCTCATTTTTTCTCACTTTTGATTGAAGGAATTTGAAACATGGGAGGTTATCTTGTCCAAGTGGAATTAAAGACTTAGTCACATTGCCATTATTGATGGCTAGTGACCACTCCATGTCTCAAGGGGCAGGGAGAGCATATCAGGATTTGTTATGTAGACCTTGAAGCACACCTGATGATAATTCTATCAGTAAAAAGGGGACCACAAACAGGTCACTGATGTTATAAACTACGATTAACCAGACAAAGATTAATTTACGCTTGTAGTTGTGTTCAGTTTGCATTAGATAATCAAATTTTGAAGAAAGCATCTTTTGTGTTGCTTGTGTAAGTGCTCTTGGTGGGTCCTGGGCTCCTCTCGTCCCTCATCGCACTTTCTTTTGTTATCCATCTTCCCCATTAGACGGTACCCACAAGGGCAGGAAACCTCTCTCTTGTGACTGCTGTTTGTGGTACCCAGTAAGGCACTAATTGTTTGACTTGCTAGGCTGGCTAACTCTGATTTATATGACTGTATGAAACACTTAGCATATTTTAAATATCTTAAGTTTTCTCTATGTTTTTTTTTTTAAACAGTGAGCAGAGTATCTGCCAGGCAAGAGCTGCCGTGATGGTTTATGATGATGCCAATAAGAAGTGGGTGCCAGCTGGTGGCTCCACAGGGTTCAGCAGAGTTCACATCTATCACCACACAGGCAACAACACATTCAGAGTGGTGGGCAGAAAGATTCAGGATCATCAGGTAATAGTCGGCTAAATACTTTTTTTTTTAAGATTTATTTTATTGTTTTTGACAGAGACAGAAAGAAGGGGGAGGACCCAGAGCAGTCTCCATAGTTATACGTCTTTATCTTTTGACAGGGTTTCGTTCCACACAGGTGGGCAGGGGCTGCGCAGGGCAGGAACTGGGCTGGGGGCCTCCTGCATGGGAGGCATGCCCCAGTTCAGCAAATGGGTCCACACAGGCCAGGGCCGGGATTTGATCCTTGGTCCCCAGTCCTGCAAAGTGAACGCTCAACCTGCTGAGCCATCCCGGCTTCCTCAGGCCTGCTGAATTCTTAGTCATCTTGTGTTCTAGAAGGACTCGGTGTATTCAGTGAAATCAAGTCATGCTTTAAAACTATCGTCAGAATCGTCTCTATGGGGAAAACATAGCTAGTACTGATGAACAGTCCTAAGAGTATGTAAATGTTCTCATAAAAGAAAATGAATTATTTAAAAAGAACCAGAAAGGACTCTGCACCAATCAGGACGTTTTCTTGTGAAGCACTGACATTTTTTATTCGTAAGTGAAGTAAACTGTCCTGTGGGCTTCTAGCTTTTGAGCAATGGAGTGTTCTTAAAATGTTTGGAAATTTGGAAACATTTCTAAATAATTCATGACACTAAGATGAACTCATTATGAAGATTAGAAAATGTTTAGAAAAGAAGAAAGTACGGTACTTAGACCTAAGTGACAAAGTATGCGTATTACTTATAGAAACCTGTGGGATGTCAAAGCTGCCCTTAGATGGACAAATCTTCATGGCATATACTGAATTTAATCAAAAGAAAGTAAAAGAAAGTACTAAAAATAAAAGAAGAAATTAATAAAATAAATTATTAAGACAAAAGCTTGCCCTACTGAATAGAAAAATTGGTAGACTCAAACAAAAAAAAAAGTTACAGAAAAACATTAGCATTGGAAAAGAGATATCAGTATAGTTATAGTAAGGAAATAAATTACTATAAAGTAATATGAATAGCTTTATGCCAAGAAATATCCCATTTTGTAGAAAAATATAATTTATCCAAACTGGCACAAAGCAGTATAATGTATAATAGGCCTACAGTCATAATATATATATATCAGTAGTTGATAATATACCCCCAAATTTTAAAACAGTGCAGGGAATCCAGAAAAAAAATTTCTACTCAGTAGAGATTTAATTTAAGCAGTTATTCATAAAAGAAGATATCCAGATAGCCATTAAAACATGAAAATGTACTAAATCTCATAAGTAATCAGGGAAGTACAAAGCAGAACTGAAATCATGTAATATTCATACCCACTGGAATTGTTAAAATAAAAACCAACAGTACCAATTGTAATGTTGCATTGTATGTGTAGCTGTGCAAACTGTTGTATTCTGCTGCAGAAGTGAAAACTGATAGAATTAATTTGGAAAGCTACTTGGAGTTTTCTACTAAAGTTGAACCTATGTGTGGCCTGCAACAATTCCACTTCTGGGTATATGTGCCCATGTGTACAAAAAGACATTTAGTAGGAAGTTCATAGCATCACAGTTTTTAATATTTTCAAACTGCAGATAATTCAGATGTCCCATTAGTGGGAGAATGGGAAATAAACATGATTTGTAAATGGAGCACATAGAGCAATGATGGAAAAGAAACCACAGCCACATACAACAGATGACTCAGACATTTTTTAGGGAAAAAGGACAGATACATTATAATACTTACATACTATATGAAATCCCCAAACCTACAGAGCTACTCTCTGATGTGAGAAGTATGGGTAGTACCTTTGGGGAGGTGGGAGGAGTTAAGAAGGATGTCCTATTTCTTGATCAGGGTTTTGACCACATGGGAAGGTTTAGTGAGATGCGTGCTTATGTGTTATCCTAATATACTTTGTGAATTTATAATGCTTGAATAAACATGTTAAGATACATTTAATGAGAGATAGGGATTTTCTTTTGTTTTGCTGATTCACTGTGTTAAGGCCAGACCTTTGTAATCATCAGACAGCTTCACTTTCCATCAGATTATTATTTCTGCTGGCTGTTTACCCTAGATAGTTGTTTTAACCTTTTTTTTTTTTTTCGCCAAGGTCTGTCCAGAACAGGTTTGAATGAATGACTGTCCCTCCAATCAGGATTTGTTAATTTTGTTGATTTTTGCCAGTTATTACCTTGACTTTATAAAGAATTCTGTCTCTTAGGTCGTGATAAATTGTGCCATTCCTAAAGGGTTGAAGTACAATCAAGCTACACAGACCTTCCACCAATGGCGAGATGCTAGACAGGTGTATGGTCTCAACTTCGGCAGCAAAGAGGATGCCAATGTCTTTGCAAGTGCCATGATGCATGCCTTAGAAGTGTTGAACTCACAGGAGACAGGTAAGGTGCCCATGGCTGACTTGTTTTCTTAAAGTGAAGTACCATGTGTATGTTAATACAACTTCTTTCTGACTAGCTTTTAAATCATATATGTATTTGAAGTAATTCTTGAATTTCTATTATTTTGTACAGAAACGTGAGCTTTTTCTTGTTGTTGATAAACATGTAGTCTAGAAGGATAATTGTGTGAGATTGGTTAGTGAGTAATTTTTTAATTCTCTCATTTGAAGTTAATTTAGTTCCATTCATCCTGCTCTAGAACCTCAACTTTTGTTGCAAGGATATGAAGGCCAGGGAATATGCATGCAGTGGAAAGAAATTATGCACATTTATCGTGATCTCAGTTTTTATGAAGAAATACATGTTTTTTAAGCCACTACTGAGCCCTAGAATTTCAAGTAGGACTAGGTCTCTCCTTCATCCTAGTAAATAAAAATTTGATTCTAAAGGTTGTTTTAGGATTTTAGGAGTGCCCTCAGGTGGTAGAAGTTGTGAATTGCATCTCCCTTGACTAATCTGGTGATTAGACAGCTATGTAAAAATAATTCACTTAAAAAAAACCCAGGATTTGAGTCTGAATATGTGTCAGCGATGAGCTCTGCTTTTCTTTTTGTTTAAAAAATAGAAAAGAAATATACTAGTATATTGTTACCTCGTTGGGGAGATAGATTTTATAATCAGAAAAGAAATGTTATATATAAAATAATATAAATGTGATTAGTGTTGCCTTTGTTGTATATTTAGGACTGATCTTAATGATATAAATGTGCTATAAACAAAATTTATTTATGTTAAGAGGAAGGACTTAGTCAAATTCAAATTTGATATTTTGTTGAAGGTATAGAATTTCAAAACCTGTCGTAGATATATTAAATTTTTATTATTCCTTGCCTTATTCCAAAAAGTCTCTTTTCAAATATGAATTTCAGAGCCAGAAGTCATTTTGGAATCTTGCTGGAAACTATGGTATTATGCCTGTAGAATATAGATGGTTCATGTTAGAACTCATTTGAGGAAATTAATATCTCAATGAATAATTTGTACATAGCTCTCATAGCTTATCTATTTTGAGAAAATAAACCACTGGAACTTCTCCTGGTTTGTCAGTAATTCTAGAATGTAGCAAAGGAAAGTGTGCATGTATATACTAGTCTTGGATGTAGATTGTCTAAGTTGCTGTACATTTCTTGTAGGCATCAGTATTTTATCAGCTTTCTATTGTAGGTATAGAATTGCTTTTCTATTACCATAGTTTTACATATATGAAATAGAATTATAGTTCTTAATATCTTATTAAGTAGGCTAACTACATAGTAAAACAGGATCAAAGTTTAGACAGTATATGTATGACAATAATATTTGGCTTCCCATGTTTAGAACAAACTAACATTTTATTTTTAAAGATTTATTTTTATTTTTATTTTTTTGACATAGAGAGAGAGAAATACAGAGACAGAGAGAAGGCAAGAGCCCAGAGCAGTCTCCATAGTTGTATATCGTTGGTTTTTCCACATAGTTTCATTCCACAGGTGGGCGAGGGGCTGCACAGGGCAGGAACTGGGCCGGAATCTCACCCCGGTGAGAACTGAACTGGGGGCACTCCCCAGTTCAGCATATGGGTTCGCACGGGCCAGGACCAGGATTCGATCCTTGGTCCCTGGGGCTGCAAAGTGAGC